>UZAF01017329.1:0-23608 GCA_900617895.1 Haemonchus placei
TCGAGGAAGTCGATGATCAACGGGACGACAGGTGATACAGGTGATATATATAACTATATTAATTTATGTAACTAGGCAAGCCTTCATCTCGTTTATGTAAATTGTTACTTAGCTTCTCAAACTCTGCAAAGTGGTCCGTTAAAAAACCTAAAAGGTTAGTTTTAAGGTGCTCGTTGAATCAAAGTTACTCAGAGCATATCGCCAGCAACAAGGCTCACTACGATTAGAACAGAATGCAGTGAAAGCACTCATCCTTTTCTAGCAGTAAAGCTTTTCTTCCTTATTTGGTTTTAGAATAGAGCTCGAAACGGTAAGCTGGCTGCTAAACAGGGGAACTGTTCTCATTCCACGCCAACAGTTTCTCGTCCCCAAAAAGATTCTAGAATTGAACTCAAGATGGAAAAGTGGATACCGTGCTGGATAGCATGCTAAATTCGGTGTCAGCTTTTGTTCGAAATTCTCACTTCCTGACTTTCTTTTGGCTATCATTATATCCAGCGTCGTTGCTTACGGAGTGCCTTCGATATTTTCGAAGGGAAGAGCATTCCAGTTTTGATTCTTTTTTCTACAAATCACTCTGAAGACCAATTGAATTACAACAAAATTATGGGAATCCTGCTAGTTATGCCCTTTTTTTTAGAAAAAAATTGGAAAATCTCCGTCGTCTGGGGAAGTGAAATCCGTTCGTATTCATGACACGTATTAAAACCATTCCCTGCCCAAGACGTTCGGTGATCTTTTGAGTATTTGTTGATAGAAACCCGTTACCAACAAGAAATTATTGGCGGATAGAGCTGAAACCAATTTGTTCATTTCTCAATGGAGGATTTCATTCAAGAGTGTCGACGAAGTAGTGAGTTAGGGAAGCACAGAGTGGAACAGCATGATGGCAATGATTTCAACATCAGGTGTGCGATATTGGCTCACGAGACGGAAATATCGTCGAGGAAAGCGTTGGAAGCGTTCTGGATTTTAGCTAGAAACCCAGATATGAACAGCCGAAATGAGTGTGTCACAATCACGAATGATCTCTTGCCATTTATGCAACACTGCGAGTTAGTTCCATAATCAGCGAACGTGCTGATCCTCAATAATAATATTATTGTATAGGGACAGCGAAGTAAGATCATTCGTTACTAATGTACTAACCGTGTAGCGTAGTGCTACACTTCGCGGTGGAAGTTAGTTGAGCTTATCTTTTTAATTTCGAGCGTTCCCGTGCATTCCTGATAGAAGGTCAGAAATGCTAGAGCGGAGGAGGCGCTTGGTGGGGTAGTGTGCAATCTACAAGCTTTGAACCCTTTTCAGGCCTTTGAAAACGACGAGTCCGTCGAAATGTTGGCCAGAATAAAGGTTCCCACCTGACAATCTCGAGGCAGAAACAAAATTAACAATTTCGTACAACAGAAGTAGTGAGAGTTGTATAAAAGAGCATAAAAACGCAGAAGCTTTGGAATGAGAGCAAACTTTGTGATTCGTAATGGTCCAGAGTTTGTGGTGCATCCGATGTGGTACCACAGAAAAATGGTTGCTTCGGTTGTTTGCTCAGGAAAACATCAAAAAAGCTTCAGAGATTGTGGTGTTCTCGCCTAATGGTCGTAGTGACGTAGGGATGCTTCTACCGAATGAAAAATCCTTCACAAGTCACAAAGGACTGACCTTTATAATGAGCCAAACGCTACCATGGATTTTGCTAAACGCTAAACATTTTACAAAATTCATCAACAATAATCGCTTCTTGCAGCCTTCGGCTCATAGAAGTTTCAGTTACATCGAATTGGAAAGAGGTGATCATTAACCAGATAGATGTAGAGATTCCAGATATTCTTGGCCTTGATGAAAAGAAGGTCATCCCACTGAATGAGGACAGGAGAACAGCGAAACATCGTTTTTCATCGAGCAAAGGAGCCATGGTGCATCGCCGCATGGCAGAGATGGTCCCACAGATAGCTGCTTACACAGCCATGCTGCACATGCTTATGAAGCCCTCTATACCTTAAATGGTTTACCAGATCAAGACCAAACTACCATATCAAGCGCCGATTTTGACTGTAGAGATGACGGTAAATTTTATGAATACCTCTCGAGGGTCATCAAAAGTCGTTCGAAAGTTTTCGAAGAGGCTCAAACTGATGTTGATCATCGATAATCATCCTTAACGGCTTAGTTCACGATAATTTTGAGGTACTCATTTCTAGTTGAAAAGCGGAAGTATAGGATGGGAATAGTTCATCGGTAGTAAAAAAAAAACAAAACAGGTAAATTCTGCGATTTCGGGAGAAATAATGCTCCCAAAAAAGTGAAAATGGCGCTTGGACGAAATTACCATGACAGAAATAACATGGAAGAGGTATTATGACGAGATTTCAGTTGTTGTAATTGCGTAAAGAGCTGATTACACCAAGTCAGATTTGTAAGGACTGCCTTCCACTGTCGCTATGAGTCATGACAAGCTGTTTGAACTTCCTATATGGGTCTTCTCGTGATTGGTGCAGCCACTGCAGCGCCGGTGTAACTCTTACGAAGATACACACGGAGCAATCTTTGAGTCCTTATGACGCCCTATCTAGGCCGCTTTCCGAAATGAGTGCACCAAATATGGTATATGAGGGGGGGCACTCAAGCAAATTAATCCTAGGGAATATCTCATAAGCCATTTTTATCGTGAATCGTGCCTTCAAATAGAAGGGTTTCACAACGAAAAGTCAGAGGAGGCAAAAGAAGAGATAAAATTTCCAAACTTGCTGGCACCATACATTTCCTAACATTTCAGAAATTTTGAATTTGTTCCATTCCCATGCATACATTTCAATTCATCTCCTGCCTTTTTGAGAGCCAATGAGAGGCCGATGTGATCTCATATCGCCTGCCGATTCCGTTCTCGCAGGACCTCTTACTAAGATGTTATATCTTCCTGAAACACAAGAGCATTTCGTTTCATACTGATCTATTTTCAATCAAGCCTTTGTATACTGATGACCTCGAGACATTGGCCCTTGATGCTTTTTAGCCCTTCCGCTTGATGCTTTCTATGTATTACATATCTTGCAGAATTGTACAGCAAGTCACCACCAAGCCTCTTCGAATCCTCTTGTGCGACATCTGCTGGTTCAACAAATCGTTGAGATTTTTTGTACACCAATCTACTATACTTCAGAGGCCCTAGACAGCACAGCATCTTTGATACGAATTTTTGGCGTAATCTTTCGGAGGAGAAAACCCCGTACACTAGACGCCATGTCAGGGATGAAAACTCACAGAAGACGGCAGAAAGATTACCATTTATTGCCGATGATGACCTCATGACTCACCGATGTTGACGTTCACGACATGCATGAGCGCCGGTTTTTTCTGCGCCATCTGTCTGTTCTATCTCGATGAGAAGCCTTGATTTCCTAGCGGGATGACTGATTTGAACTAAATTTGATAAGATTCTTATGGTTAGATTCAAATGAGTTTTATTATCAATCCAACAAAAGAACTCCTTCTTAGACTTCAGCAGCGTTTGCATAAGTTTCGGAAACTGAAAACATCTCTGACAAGAGGGAATTAGAGAATTAGGGGAAGCGAAGAAGCGTAGTGTTCCTTCAAGCGGGACACAGTTGCCACCCCCGGCAAAGGTTACTCGGCGAAGAAGTGGGATCAACGTCCAAAAACTTCGCTTAAACAAAAGAGCAAGTTACGAAATTGATGTAAACGACTTGGTCGTTCTCCGTAACCTTTTCCTTTCAGTGCAGCTTCTGCTTGAATTTGTACCATCAGACAATCTGCAATCATTTTTGTATAAAAAATCAGCACTATCGTGAATGGATAAAGTCATGTCGAACTTGTATTACCAAAAGCGACGAACCACTTTTAGGGAACTGCAACAAATCTGGATCCCTAATAAAAACTCCCTTCTATTCATAGAGGAAGACTTACTGAAGAAAGAGGCGCGTCGTTGTTTCAAGACTCTTCTCACAGTTCTTCCTATGACTGAGAGCCACTTGACTACCGTGTGAGATTCATCTCCATGATAGGAAAACATGGTCACGATGTGCTCACTAATGGAACTGGTGGCTAGATGGACAACTGAACACAGAGTTCCTTAGATTAAGAAAAACCAGCCAGAAGTTGAGAAATGAAATATTTCCTGAAGAGAATTTAGACTCTCGAACAATACTGTAAAACCTTTGCAGCAGAGCCATACTTAAAAGCACGGTTCACGGTATAAAATGGTTTCGGAGATTTCTCCCTGGAAGAACATGTGACCCCAAAGGATAGCACAGGGCCGGCTGTCGGGTCGAAAACCGGGAGAGATAGGGCGTAACAAGGGTCCCAAAGTCGGATATCAGATTAGCCGCTGTACACACTCAAAGACCGATAAGTTTGCATGGCGCCGTAGAAGCTGTGGAGGTTCCACCAATCGCACCATGATGCACACGTCGCATGCAGGCAGTTGACTGAAGCCAGCTGTATAAGCAATGGCACTCACATTTGGACAACTCGTCCAACCACCCCTTCCATGTAACTTTTGTGCACACATTCTTGTCAACCCGTAATTTTACTTTTTTCGAAATCTCTCTATTATTTCTCTAACACGCCAGTTTTTACTATTCTAGACTATCTTTTCCATCATTCTTCGAAAAGTAGACATCGCGAAATTATCGTGAATTGATCCTTCTGGTACACAGGTGCGAGTCAAGATGTGCCACCGTGGTCGCTGGGTTGGAACTAGGTCACCGCACTATCTCATGAGGTATGACAACACCACCTCTAGAATTAGCTTTGGCGTTTTACCACTAATCGTTATTGTTATTTTTATGATAACTATTTCATTATTCGTTATTACTATGAATTGCTCGTCACAAAAACATCACAGCTGTAGATCACAACGGTTTATTTATCAAGAATTGGCACGACGGAATATGTACAATATGGGAAACGCATTATTAGGTTACGATCATGATATGGTGAAATGGAACGTCCAGTATTGGTAAGTCAGATCAACAAGTATCCGAGCGCTCATCAGTTTGATCTTCCCGTTATATCACATCTCCGGTCCGAACGTAGTATCGAAGCTGATCTTCCGAGTTTACCACAACCAAACGTCGTTTGACAGTGTGATCACCGCCCAACGCAAGAAGTTGGTGTTCCACTTGAATAGAAAAACGATTTTTGCGGGAAGAGTTTGTTGAATTGTGATTTTGGCTAACTTCTTTAGATTTCGAGTTGCTTACACCAAAACAAAAGCTTTGAAGAAAACGCACAGTTGTGTCCAGGCCGGTTGGTCAACATGTGTGGTGGGATTCCTATCTGACTTGCCAGTTTAGGATCCGCTTCCAGCGCGCGGCGAATTTCTTCGAGACTCAAACCACGTGCCTTACGCTTATCCGTTGGGCAACCTTCGACAGGCGGACAAACGACCTTAATACGAAAATTAGAGAGCCTAAGAGCCTCAAAAGGAGGAAAACTATCGTAAACATACCGTAGGACATGGGGCGAAGGGACAAATGCGTACAAGACACGAATACTGTACATGAGGTGTGCTTTGATAGCGGAAAGATTCAACATTTACCTAAATTAAAAAAATAAAAATAAATACATAGAAAAGTAAATAAAAATATATGAATAGAACTTTCGAAACACACCTTTACACCGAACTCTGATCGCTTAGGCGGACAAACCAACCCCACAAGGTCAGCTTGGCAGCCTTCACGAATAATAGGTAACGGTTCGCGTTCCCATTCGTATTTTGAATCAATGGGCTCTACCTGGCACTCCTGGACTGCCATATACTCAGCTGAAAGAAAAAAAAACTTTCAATTCGATGAGTACTCATTGAAAAGACTAAGAAAATTTGAAACCCTAGGCTTACGTGGAATAGCATATAGAGGGGTAAAAGACAACGTAATTTTTGTCCCAACAACGACAGCCTCAACAGGCTGTCCATTATGGAAGATGTCAAATGAAACTGCATCCTTCGATGTCTTCGGTGTTACTGTAGCTCTGAAATTTAACTTTAATTTTCCAGAGGTTGAGTATTCGACAAATAGCGATTTATCAAGAACACAGTTCACAGTAATTGTGATACACCGATTGAAATAAAGGAAGTTGCAGAATAGTGTACAGGTAGCGAAGAAAGAAAGCGCGAAAAACTGCAGAATTCGAGGAACACAAGGCCTATTAAAAATACAAGATAATAGGCTGTACGAGATTATTACGAAAGAAGCGACATGAAAGCGGTATTTGGACGGATGAGAGCCGCGTCCAACTCCGTAATGAGCTGTCTGCAGCAATCAAAAATGCCAAATATTGACCCCATCGGTTATTTGATTTTCAACAAATGCGTGAGTGGTGCAGTCTACATATGGCCGCCAAAACACCGCCACCTGTGGGTATAGGGTGTGGGTAGCATACAATGCAGACAATCTTTGAGTCCTTACTAGGTCTATTATTTCTAATCGGCAACGACTAGTGTGCTTTCTTAGAGGCCACAGATTTAACCTATTGAAAAGAATCAGAAATCATTTCCATTATGAGGTGCGCCTTTAAGTGTTGCAGGCCTCTTTACTTGCCTTTCGGTAGCTGGAGGTCCGGCTGTGGAAATTTCAGGAGAACGATTCAGCGACACCTTCACCGTGGTCGGTGCAGCAGTTGTAGATGCCTGAAAAAAAACTTGCAAGATATGAGTGGACGAATATGAGCATTTGTGCAAGGGCAATTCGTGAGTAGGAACGACCCATCGAATTTAGGGGCTTCCCATCGAGCTTGGGAAAGATGAGGTAAGTTAGTTAATCAGAGCAGTGAGTTCTAGTAAGGCTGTCATCACTCCCATTCATGGACCCTTTTCGAAATGGACTGGCTCCGTTTGATGCAGGAAAAACACACTGAGAGCGCACGTTGAGGTGACTCATCTGTTCCGCGAAAACCTAATCGGAATTGGAGAGAGAAAGTGAAGAAAATGATCCAAATCGAAGGGACAGTTCGGGTTCATTCCTAAAGCCTACAACAGATGTCAGGTTATAGTTAGACATCAGAATGAGAAACATCGATTAAGATGCCTACAACTGTGCTTATCTCTACAGTCACCGAGAAGCAGCAAATTTGTGAAATCCATCGGAGAGTGTTTCTGAGAGCAGACTGTTCTAATAATACACCTGATGCCCCTGTCCAAGGGTGTAGAAGATGGTTTGAAATGCATCCTTCCATTTGACCAATAAAATAAGACGCCCCTACTGGAGATAGCGGAAAAATACCCCTTCCTAGAAGCGCTAGTAGAAAAGACAATAGGGAGAACGGGAACTTTGAGTTACTCAGCGAAGAGCAAAGAGAGCGAATCGAGAAAAGCATCGAGAAAGTAGGCTTCCGACACCTATGTAGTGATCAAACCGATGGCGATAGTCTATAAGATCAAGGGAGAACGCCGTATGGGAATAGAGGGACCCATCGAAACACTCAAAATCCGGTAAAGCTCCAATATTTCCCGAGGAACTATGAGCCGGAAAATGGCCAGACCTACGATGCTCTGCGCAGAGTGTTGTCCGGCCATGGAAATAAATTCACTTCTTTAGGATGAGGCCCTGAGGTGGCCCCGCGGTTGAACACAACTGGAATGGGCCAGCAACAAGGAGATGCAGAGCTGCCATACAGATACTGACCCAGATAACCATGCCATCCATTGGAAGTGTGAGGGTAGGGCTTAGAAATAACACATACTCGGTAGATCATAGAATCATTGGGTATAAAAACACTAACTTTCGTACCCAGGACTAGCAACAGAGCACCAGCGAAGAGGCCCTGAGGTGGCCCCGCGGTTGAACACAACTGGAATGGGCCAGCAACAAGGAGATGCAGAGCTGCCATACAGATACTGACCCAGATAACCATGCCATCCATTGGAAGTGTGAGGGTAGGGCTTAGAAATAACACATACTCGGTAGATCATAGAATCATTGGGTATAAAAACACTAACTTTCGTACCCAGGACTAGCAACAGAGCACCAGCGAAGTTTCTTAAAGAAATTGCGAGAGTAAGATCAAAAAAGTTCCATTGAAACCAAAGGTGAGACAGACGTCCCGTATAGGAAATTGGTGACTCCCAATACGAGCAGCAAGTCGGATCACGGGGTGGAGATAGAGAAAAAGGATAACTATGTTCTCTCTGCTTCTTGCCAACATGTTCTTGCTATAACACTGTTGCTTCGCTACCCAGCAGTATCTGTTGCGACACCGCTCACGGAAGAATGAACACGCTCTATTCTTCCCCCATTCAAGGTTGTGTCCTGAATTTGTTCCCATTTACTTACTGAATTAGGCCATACTGACTAGTACACCTTCCGCCGCCACGGCATACCAACGTGTCTCGATGAGAACAGAAGCTGCAGCAAGCTGAGTGAAAAACTAATGTGGCCTACAGCCTATACGGTAAGTGAAAACTTCGTTGGCTTCAGAGATACGATGTAAAACCTATAAAACTCAACTCGTAGATCTGGCAATTGAATCGACTAATGCTAACTGCTGCTAATTATTTATGACGTCTAGAGATTTCCCCTTCTCAAAGTTCCTACACGGTATTCGAAAATACAAGAAGAACATTTCAGTGAATACAAAAGACCTTATTAAATCGTTCACCGTTGCAGCCTTCGAAGTAGTCGTTGCCGTGGTTGTCGTTGCTGTTTTTGGTGTGGTTGTTGTAGCTGATGTCGATTCTGCTGTGTGAGGCTTGCCAGTTGTAGTCGACTTGCTAGCCGTAGTTGAGGTTGTAGCCTCTTTAGTCGTCGTCGACGTCGTTGTAGTTGTAGAAGTCGTGGGCCTGAAAATCCAAACGACCCTATCACCTCTCTCGGGTTTTCATCCTAAGCGCAGCACAAGGATTAACAGAGCACACACAAATTTTGGGTTAAACAGTGGCCACATTGGCGGTCTCTTTGAACCATAATAACTCAGAAAAACAAAAATGTTTGGCTTAATTTTCGTGTGAATAAAACTGAAATAAAACTACTCGTTAGCAGAACTCAACTAGCTATTGATGACAAGAAAAGTCAAAACTCAACGCAAAGGATAAATTAGCACAAAGGGAACAGAGATTCGATAATGGTGTAGATTAATGAATATTTACTGTGTGCAGAGGAAGAAGGAAACAGTGTTAGTGGAAAAGACGCTCCCGTTGAGACTGATTACTCCAAGGTTGGAAATTTGCGAATACGCTAACTCTATAAATAACATGACCCATACAAGCAAGAGGAACGGACCTTCCAGATTGGCGAAAAAGCGATGTAGAGCGTGGTCTTTCAGATATGCGAAAGTTTCTCCGAAAAGTAGCAGATTTCCCTGACATTGGAGTCGTTAATTTCCAGAGAGGTATGGCACTCGGTAATACAAGTGTGGTCGCTGCTTTTGCTTTGCTTTGTGACGTAACGATGTGACGCTTCTTTTTTGCCAACAATTTTTGTTTGAAGAGAAGAGCCTTTTTCGCGTGAAGTCCTCCAGCATTTGACATCGGCAAACGGGGAGCCGAGTGGGACATTTGCGGAGCTGGATGTGGCGCGTGCACTGCTGAACGGGTGATCAACTTGCTGGAGTCTTTACGACGAGGAGCAGTGTTCCTTCCTCGAGCCATGTTACGATGCAAAGTGACGGATGGAAGAGATCCGTTTTTTGATGTAATAGGCTGCGATCCAGTAGCGGTAGAAAGGCCCCTTGACTGTATTTTGTTGTTGAACTTTGTTTTAGTGATTTCCTGTTGTTTTGAATGATCCTCCTTCACGTCGTCCAGAGATGCCGCGAGACCTCGCAGTAACGCTTCCATCCGATCAGAGAGTTCAATTTTACTAAGACCATGGTTATTCTCCGTCATGCTAAACAATAATTTGGCTATTTCCTTGTAAAAGTCGGCAGTAGAATTCTTTTTAGGACCACTTTTTGAAGTGAAATTATTTTTCTGGTTGTGAACAGCTACAGTTTTCCCACTGAACTGCTTTCCTTGTTTGACTTTCTTTGACTCATTTGAAGGCAAAGTAGTTAAGTCACTCCGATTAGTCTTGCTACTTTTCTGAGGGCCTTCGAGAGCCTTGTGATCAAATGTTTTGGAAACACGGTTGAATACTTTCATTGGAATCATTAACGAATTTCTTCGTAGCACGAGCCTCGGATTGAACGGGTCCTTTTGTTTTTGAACGATCTTCCTATTCTTGACCGGTTTTCCTTTCGCTATCTTACCGTTGAACCCTACAGTTTTACGTTTGATGGCCTTCACATTCGTTCCATTTGAGGCATCAGTAGGGCGAAGGCCAACCAACGACGGATTTGCGACTGAATTATCCGTACGTACCTCCAACGTAGTACTCACCTTCACCTCTGCCATCGTGTTAAGGAGCCTGACAGATGGATGAGAAAGAGCTTTGGAAAGGAGCCTCGCTCGCTTTAACTTTTGCAAAGTTTTGTCCCTTTTACTCATTGACGGAGTTACCGTGGTTGTCATTGCGACTCTCTTCGTGGGCTTCGTCGTTGGCTCTTCAAATTCGTTCTTGTTTGCATGAGTAGCTTTTGAGTGAGCTGCTGCCTTAAAAATTGAGAGTGGAGAGAATTCATTTCTACCTGACACCTTTTTCCGTGTCGACGATGCTGCGGGTTCTGATGACGCTTTCAATGTTGTACGTGGGACAATATTAGGTGAAGTGCCCGTTTCCTCCCCTGTTTTTCGAGATGAGCCTCCTCTCAGACCTCGCGGAGACAAAAACATCGGATACGGTGAGGTTTGATTTTGTTCAATCGTCAAAGCCTTTCCCGAAAGTCCAACGGCGGCAGTTGTGACATTTTCAACGACGCCATTCTTTTCTAACAATTTCTTCAGCTCAGCCAATTGACGTAGCTCCGTCTTCTCCAAATCATGGTTTCTATGATGTTCCTCAATCGCTGTTGGCAAAACTGTCGCAACGTTTCCCATTTCTGCATTCTTTCTGCTAATTGGCATCAAAGTCGAAGTGGAGGCCTTTGTTTCCGCGCAACCCCTTGCGACGTTTGCATTTATTGCGTTAGAAACCTTTTCTTTATTTGCACAGTCAGTAACAGTTGAGAACGGAGAACTGACTGTGGAACTTATCGGGGCCACCAAATCCTCCACAACATTACCGAACGGTTTCTTGACGTCTACCGCACTCGTACCGTCTGGAAGGGCAGTCGTAACCGGCAAAGATCCTAATTTGGAAAAAGGACTCGTATTGTCAATTGAATTTTCTGACGTTTTATCGAACCGCAGTTCGTTATCGACATCAAAATTGCTAGTTGATGTAACATCCATAGTAACTGCACCCTCAACTAGGTGACTTTCCGAAGAGATGCTCGTAGAGATAGTGGTGGCAGATGTAGGACTCGTACTTTCAAAATGTTCCTCGGAAGTTGTGGAACTTGTAGTGGCAGGCGGATCGGTCGCATGCAGGAGGGGTTCAACTTGTGAGCTTTCAGGCAAATCAGTGAAGGCAACTTGTCGTTGCAAGACTTTATTGTTGTCTGCAACATTTCTTTCGGAAGGTGTGACAAAGTCGTCATCAATCTCAGAGCTCTCTGGTGGGATTTCAGGAACTGCAGAGTTTTGCGCGAAACTAATGAAATGTTTGCTATCGACTACTGCACTTGCACTACTTGGCAAAACAGTCGTTGTCACAAAATCTTCCATTTGAAAGGTACCCGAAGAGATGATTGGAGTAGTTGAAGTGTCACTTAAGTGCTCTTCAGAACTTGCAGTTGTTGAGATGATCGTACTATTAGTTGAAGGATTCCCTGTATTCACTTCCTGTGAAGTAGTACTGCCTAATATGCTTTCACTGAAAAATGATGCACTGGCGGTAGTCTGCAGAAAAACCGAAGACATGAAGAGTTCTGATTGGGAACTATCTGTGAAGGTGGTTGTGCTAGATCGGTGACTTTTATCAAATTTATCTTGGATATCTGCAGTTGACTCCCTAGTTGTGGTAGTTGTCACAGCGCTTACAGGAGATACTGGAGAGCTCTTCGGAAACGCCCTTGAATCAGTCGAACTCGGTGTACTCATTCCAAGATGACTTCTGAGAGTCGCAGTTGTTGCCGTATTTGGCTCGTAGATTGAAGTTGTGGCGGGTTTGATAGAAGAGGTACCCGTGGAGTTCATCGGGCCAACTGAATTCAGAGACCTGTTGCCTAATTGTTCTCCGAAATTCATGTCTAACTTCCCCGTTGTTGTGATGACTGGAGTTGTAACATCGATAGTGCTTTCTGACGAAGTCGTCGAAGATGTTAAACTTCGGGGAAAACTCTCCAAACGCCCAGATATGGAGCTCTTGCGCGTCAGTGGGGCATTTGCAGCCGCGGAGAGTTCGGAACCATAGTTACTAGAAATCCCTTCAATAGTTGTTCCTTCTGAAGTATCACCAAACTCCTCAGTAACTGAAAAATTTGACCGAGCGTTCAGCTTCGGTTGCCCGGACTGCGCTTCAGGGGTGGTCCTCGACTTAGAAAGCTGACGATGAAGCGAGCTCGAGTCAGTTGAATTTGACAAAAGCTTCAACAGTGCGAGCCTCAAGAGCTGTTCTACTTTG
Source organism: Haemonchus placei (assembly GCA_900617895.1). NCBI lineage: Eukaryota > Metazoa > Nematoda > Chromadorea > Rhabditida > Trichostrongylidae > Haemonchus > Haemonchus placei. The sequence continues at coordinate 12,555 of UZAF01017329.1, forward strand.
CCATAAAAACTCGGCGAAGGAGCATTGGTTCCATTATTCTGAGCCAAAAGGTCAATGTTCGGTTTCGTAACATTCGTTGAGCTTTCCGGCTCCAAGTTCAGCAAGAAAAGAGTTGAATTCAAGTTTTGTTCGTCAGCTTCAACGCCCTTTCGCTCATTTTCGTCAGAGACATTTAATGCACCAGAGATTAGTGGGGTTGGAGACGTAGTAGCGTAGTAGAAGCTGGGCGTTTCTCGGTTTGCAGCAGCTCCCAATACAAGTCCCGCCTTTGTTTCCTTTATGTCGATTAAGCCACTTAACACTTGTCCCGATGAAATAACAGATTTCTTAGCAATTAAAGGAGGCTTCAGAGTGTATTCCCGATCCCGGTCGGGAATAATGTTTGATTCAGTTTCACTTGAATGTGTCGTTGTCCAGAGAACAGTCTCCAACGCTTCGTCTTTAGCCGCAACTCTAGAGAAATAATCGAAAATTGGTGCTTGGAATTTAGTTCTCAAAATAGGAGGATCAGGCTGAAATCGAAGGGGGAAGCCTGGGTCGAACGAGAAACTACTATCATTACTTTTTGGTATTTTATCAATTTGAGGCTCTTCGACAATGTGGGCTCGTATGATTTGTTGAATAACTTGCTTGAGAGTAGTGTCGTTTGCTTGAGTTGAAGGTTTTGTTGTAGTTGTCAGAGGGAGCGGATACGTTTGCTTGAACAACTTCGCCTTTGTGGTTGAAGCTTTTTGAGATATCGACGATGTTTCACTGTTTATCGTCGTACTAGAACCAGATGTTGCTGACTCACTTGTAGATTCCACCCTAAAACTCATTCACTTGCGCAAAGCAACTCAAACAGAATTGATAAAGTGCCAAACAAATTATCAATAACCAAGGTAGCATGCACGCTCAAGCTTAACAAATAAAGTGCATAATAAAATTATTCGTCAACAAAACTAGTTATGTTACAATTATACTTCCCAACCTGTATCGCAAACAATTGAACTCACGATGGCTCCTTTCCTACCAACTGAACACTTTGACTGCTGGGTTTTGATAGGTTAAGAGGGCATTTCGCTTGAAACGTCAAATCATCTGGTGTGATAAAATACAATGGCTCAATTCCATCTGTTGAAAGCACAACATCTAATATCATCTGATCTCCCTAAAATTTGAAAGGATCAGTTGAGGTCCACTCGTTTACTCATTAAGCCCACAAACCAAACATGTGTGAATTGCACTGTTACCGTCTGAGTTACCATGTGGGATTACCGCTGACTTGGCTGCGTTATAGAATTAAGTTCACGAAATTCTACATCACTCAAACTCATCTTTTTCTCCCATATCATTTATGGGGGACTGATTAACGCCCCATAATTTTATCCTTTACCCTTAATCGTTTGCCCCGAGAAAAGTTTGTCATGATGTCTAGGCTGCCTGTTGCCAGTCCAAACACTCTTTCAAATGTGAATTTAATTTTCAGCTTAGTCGGCCCGCAATCAGAAGTCAAGGATGACAATGCTCGAGCAAAGTGATATTAGAGAGATGTGTGAAGCTTGGGCGGAAGCGATAAATGGCATGGGGCGATCTTTTAGAATCACTAGATATCTGCACAGAACCGACAAGGAAAAAATAATAAAATGAAAATAGCTCTAAAAACTCCTGCCTGAAATCGTATGCTGTCGCTGCAATTTTTTGATGAGTGTGGAGAAGGGAAGAGATATTCGAATTCGTTCGATCCCTTGGGTTCGATGCGGCATGTGAAGAAATCGTAGAGTCCATAGAGGGCTCCAGTATAGGGGAACTTACTTTTTACCTGAAATAAATGTCAAGTGATTTGCAATGTCATTTTTCGGGGAGCAGCGTCTATCGTAATGCATTTAGTGATTATGCATTATCCGCACGATACCAGTATTGTTTGTCTAGAATCGGTGAGCTATATCCTTAGACGTACTTCTATTGTGTTTAGAACCCCTTTCCTTGGTCGTTGCAGAGCATCATCCGCCTCAATACATTGCAAATTTAGATGTCATCTTATTTTTACTACACCACTTTAAACAAACTTTGTTCTACTTCCATTTCATCTATCTATCTCTCTCATCCTTTTATGATAGATCTAGCCTAATTTGAAACGAAATATCGCCCTCTTACTTTCGCTCCCGTTGATTGACTTGATCACTTCATTAGTAGTCTGAATCCTTTCACACGAATTCTTTCGACCTTTCGCGCATAAGCAATTTGATGAATTTTGAAAAAGAAAGCCGTGATTGCGTCTATGATAAGAGCTAACTTCACGACTTTGCACCAGTCTACTGCCACCGTGCAGCAGTATAAATAGGTAAGAGAGCAAGAGAAAATAGTATCTCACAGAATGTCCCACGTAACAATTTTATGAACCACTTCGTACCTTCACAAGGATCCCATCTTCTCGGCACTCCTGTTCGAATTTGAATGTGTCGGATACTGAAAGAAACATCTAAAGAATACATCATCGTTACACAACGCGTGGAGAGCTCGCACACACAAATGTAGGACGAAATTCGTAAGAACCTTCTGTTTCACTATCTTAGAAAGAAGTTTCCAGGCAGACTTCGCCTGCAACCAAGGGTGACAGCCGGTCAGCGAGAGACCTGCACGCTTGCGGCAGTCAAGTGTTTCTCCGGCGACAAACTGAGCGACTCACTGTCGCGGTCAAGGCTCGTTCACACCCTGTCATACTTCATAATGTCTCTTTTCAAAGATCTTACGATTATGCGAGGGTGTTATTCACAAACATCTGAGCGACGTACAGCGAGGGCTGCCAAACATAGGAAAAAGAGACCTCAGTTCAACCAACTGGTCGCTCAAAGTATAAGATATAAGTGGAGAGGATATAGCAAAAAACACTCCTGGGGTAACAACATACCAAGGAAAACATGTCTGACGAAACCGTCTCAACACTATTCAGTTAACATCTGAAAATCGAGTTTGCCAAAAAGCTAGGAGACCAACAATATCATGATGGCTCTGGGTAGCACGCAACATGACAGTTGTGGCAGGTAGGATGTGAGGGATCGTTTCAGCTAAAATTTAAAGTCATCATCTCGTCTTCTGACCAAGTAGAGTACTTCACAATTACCCAAACGAAATGTAGCCTTTCAAGAGCTACGCTAATGAGTTCAAAACCATAAGGCCTGCACCGGTTTGGTAGCATAAAACACAAGTAGAGATTACCTGTATATCGAAAAAATTTTCGACTACTTTACAAATCCAGTTTTTCTTTTATCTAATGTTATGCACTACCTCTTAGCTGCAGGTATACCATTCTGAACCTACTAACCCAAGCTGTTTCAATTAATAGCTCAAGATTAAGAAGTAGACTAAGAAGACACAGTCTTGCTAGTCAAGTGCTGCCCTCTCCCTTGCTCTTACATGGTAGAGTCGTAAAACACAGTTCTCTTTGACATAAAATCCTCATACAGTAGGACCCTGAAATCCTCTCACATGTTCATATGTATATCTGTCCATAGTAGTCTCATGCGAATATGTTATGTGCACTAAATCCTGTTCCTGGCTGGTCTCCCGTATCATAACAACCGGTCACATACAACCTTTTAAACATGGACTTTCCCTAATGCCGCATCGAAAGGGGCTAAGCGAGGTCAGCTATTGTGTACGACTTTAATCCTCCTCGAACTACGGAGGTATTCCGGCGCGCTGCGGCTTTTTCTAATCCGAAAAGTAGTCAGAACCAACTAGGTCAGACGTCGATGGTTAATCTAAAGAATTTCTTCTTGCCACGAACAGAACCTTTCCAATCGTAATAGCTATTCAAAAATTACCTGAAAACCCCACAAAATGCTTAGAGTGATCACTTACAATTGTAGCAATTGTTTTCATAGTAATCGATCCGGAAGTTTGGATTATTGTTGAGGTGAATTGCATGTGGTTTGGTAAGCTGGCTGTCCGCAGAGACGTGACATCCACCATCCGTTCGATTGAAAGAAATTGAACGGCATGGAACTCTGCAATAGAGCCATATTCAGATCCATGCTCTAACTCAAACAAAAATTATAGAGAAAATGAAGTACTAGCTGATCTAAATATTTCGGAGCAACGGACTGTCCAATCAACTCGATACAAGCCACCATAATCAGCAACATGTTGTATAAAAATTTTGTGGCTTCTCTGATAGAACTTGATAAGCTCATAAACTCAGGTAAGCTCACAATCGGAAAAGGTGAATGTCTGTATTGCAATACTATGAATTACCGGAGAATTTTTCCTCAAAAAAATTGCAAGAAGGCGAGAAGGAATCCAAGCGGTAATATTAATCGAGAATCACTAAATATTTGCGAGAGAACTGTTCTCCGAAAATCTTTGGAGTTCGGGTTCTAAAGGAAGACTGCTTCGTCTCCTTCTATAATTGTTTGGTGGGAGCTACAACCTAGCTGAAAACCTTGAGGCTGACATTCGCCCTGTAGCCAGCTGGTAGGAATTCCTAGGCGCCACCTTATAAAAGTAATTCAGATATTCTCTCTGAAGAAGTTGGCTTTTGGCTAGTGGTTGCTGGAAACAGATCTACACCTTTATGGGAACGGTTGCAATAGGTAACTACGTTCACCAACGGTAATCATTTATGTCAACTAATCCGCTAGAAATTAATTAGGTTCAAAGCGTTGCTCTTGAGCATTGGAAGCATATCAAAGCAAAGTTTTGTATCGAAGGCACAGTTCATAATAAAAAGGCTACTGGATCTACCCATTGTATGAATTTGAGGCCCCACCTTATACCATACCTGTCACTATAGGGTCGAAAAACGTCCTCTTTAGGGCCCAATAGGGGCCAAAGATTGTGTCATGTGAATTCCACACCATAGTGAACGAGTTTCAACGGCGTTGTAGTTGCCGCACTATCTAAAGGGACTCCTATGTGGAATGTTTCAACAACTTGTCATGACCCATGGGGACAGTGAAAGGCGGTTTTGGACAATTTCGGCTTGATGCGGTTTTGGACTATTCCGGCTTGGTGTAGTTAGCTCTTTGTGGCACAAGTGAAATCCCGTCCAAACACCTCACACGCCATTCCCGTCATGGTGATCTTGTACTATCTCCATTTCCGCTACTCTTAGAAAGCCTGTATTTCGCGAAGTAGGCGGATTTTCTCGCTTTTCTTTCGTACCATCAATGTAGTGTTCTACATCAACACTTCCACTTTCACCTTAAATTTTTCGTGAACTGCGCCCCTAACAGATCTTGCCAGAGCCTTACGGGGATCTCACAATTGTAATTACTACACATATTATATGTGGACCAGATGGGCACTTGCTTCCCCTTCGAGGACGATTAAATGGCATCGGCTTCTTCCGGAAAGACAAAGGCACTGAAATGGATAATGGTTGGACACCGCATGTCTTTTAAAGGTCTCATACACATTTAAGCGCCACTAGGATTCTAAATGGTGGAAGTCAAATGTATGGAAGTATTCTGAAAGAAGGATCGGTTCCTGCTACAATCTTTACACTGTTTATGTTAAAACCAAGAAAATGAAGAAGACACAAAAATCAAAAAATCGCCACTTCTTTTCGCTCTTTTACTTTCTTTTACAAATCTAATTGTTGAGGCGGTACAGATTGAAATTTTCAGTTGTTCAATCCACATAAGTGGGGATCGAAGTGTACTGTACACTACAAGTACTCCAAAATCAAGATAGACCAGTGAAAAAGAGACGAGTCACCTGATCCATAAAATGCAAAACGTTCGAGAAATCACTTACGACTTCTCGTCGAGACACTCTACAAGACACTCTTCTAGACTGCCTTTCTTTACGACTCGAGTGACATCTCGTGCATCCATGTAGCGGTCGGAATGATACGTGAACGCATATTCGCCTCCGCATTTACGCTTTGCTGGAAACACAAGGGATAATCGAAATTCGACTAACGGTATCGATAGATGCTACTTATGGGTGTCATTTACTCTTACCCCTAAGCATAGCGCTTTCTCACTCAGGTGAAAAATTAACGGACTGGGTATCGGAAATTGATCATTTCTATTCACCTTGATTGATTGATGATATGATTAAGCCAGTTAAATTTGAGACAAAACATGAAATAGTGGCGTCTTCAGTACCCTTGTAGCGCAAATCAGAAGCATCGTATTAAATGTGGTAGTTCAATTTTTTAATTGAACTGTTCCCTACCAGACTTCGTACCAGCAATACGATCTTCGAGCAAAAAGTACCTCAAGCACCAGCGCTTTTTACTAAAAGACGAAAATTGGTTTAGAACTTTTGCACATTGAAGAAGACTACAATAATCCCATGCGTAGATGTTATCTGGTTGTTAGATGACTCTTGAGATATTACCATAAAAATCACAAAAACAATTCCGAGATTGCTTACGTAAACTTCAAATAAAAACAGGAAATAGGTCGCGGTCGAGGACCGTCCATAAGCAAGATGTTGAATGTAAAGAAAGCTAATGATCATAAAGGTACCCCGTGATTTATCGAGTCCATAGCTGAATCTAGGCAAGAACTGCTTACTTACAATCAAGGCAGTACTTCCAATAGAATGAGTAACGATCGTCCGCTTCGACGTAACCATCTACATTCTGAAGCTGGTGTGGTTGAAATACATCGCAATGATGAGCGTAGCCATCTGGTGATGGGTGATGGTTCAATGCTGCACATTCCAATGAACGGCCTGAAAGTGAGCATTGCTATGGATTCGAGATATTCGATTTGTAGCATGAGAAACCACTACAAGGTTTTCGGTTTGAAATGATCAAATAAAACCACCTGGCGTCTGAGGATCTTCGCCAAGCGAGCATGCGCTTTCACATGCACGAAGGGACAGCCGGGCGTTAGAGATCGGCTTAAAGTTGAGCCGAACACGAGGCCATCGCACATAGAAAGGATTGCATGGCGATTCTTTTTCTGAAGATGAACATTAAGGCGAGTAGATAAGCATTGCACTGTCAAATAGGTTTGTATCATCTAAAACAGGGCACATATCCATATTTAGGTAAAATATGTGATCTGTAGGGTAAGCATACTATTGGAACTCATTTGCTTTTAGGTTGCTCAAAACGACAATATTATCATCTCAATTCTCAAGGCTCATGGCCGAATTCAATAGAGACTGGTTTGCTCCACCACTACTGAAAATTTTTGTTGCAGATCATGGTAGTGATCGGAAAAATTTATTCAAACATTCCTTTTATAAACAACAGCCTAGATTACTAACCGAACGATATATGTATCAAAAGAAGTGATACAAATAGGTGTCGCATACCTGAAATGAACTGTGATTACGGAGCGAACATATCTACATAGATCTCCTATTGATTTCAATAAATATAGCAGAGGTGTGAGAGAAAGCAATGGGAGGGATTGTATAGAAATCAGCTTATAAAGAGCTATGCAGCAGTGGAATTGAAAGTTCCCGCATGCATCCAGAGGACAACGAGAGCCATGCGCATAAACAGAACTACGGCTGAACGCATCCAGAAATTCCAAAAGCTTCCTTTCAAGGAAGAAATAAAATGAGCAGACAAAATGAAGAGCAAAACTGAATGATGAAGCAAACAAAGGTTCCTAAAAAAGGTTGTTGTGGTGCCGTGCGGCGCCGCCAACCAACTACGGTCCGAGATACTCTAGATCTTGGTCGCAAAGTCGCTGGGATAATAAGGCCGATCATTACCTGAGGGGCGATAAATGAATGTCAGGCTTGTCTTTGAGAGTAGAAGGATGAGGTAGGATGATATCGACTGATACTCGCGTGTCTTCGCATAACAAATTCGAAGTAGAAACCGTAGGCAAGGGAGCACCCCAAAAAGTCCACAGATTTTCACTTAAATTTGAAGAAGATTTTTTGAAGCGGTTACCTAACCACAGTATCCTCTCAAATATAACAACTAAATAGAATGACTTTGAATACAAACCAATGCACCGCCATAGTGCCATAGTTTCCCACGAAGAGCGTTGAGACAGTGTATAATTGTAAACTAATGACAGAGAAAAAAAAATTGATGACACATTAGTAAACAGTTAATAACGAAGACAAGAGTTTTAAGAATTTGTTTAAAAAACTGTCAAATTGCATGATGCCAAGTTTAAGCTCGCACAATAAACCGGTGGAAAACTAGGTTCATATAAGAGCCTGGAACACTGAGCTAACCTTGACAGAAAGCTTCAACAAAGAAAGCTCCCTCAATAGGTGTAAACGTTGAAGAAAGCAGAGTAGTATAGATCCCAAATGAATATTAAAAAGCTTCAAAGTTTCGAAATATTTTGGAAGATTTTTGGATGATCTAGTAACCTCACATGAACGCAACCTTACATCGGTTTCGCGGACAGCAAAATCTAGGACGACGAAATCGAAAATGAACGCTGAGCAAACGATTCTCGCCGTGCGTTCAGCCTAACGAAAACAGACCTTTTATATTACTAAAACTTCTCTTACCTATCTAGGAGCTAGTTCAGCCAAATTGAGGAAGCCACTCAAAAACGGTTCACACGAATGTTTTGACATTCAGCGAATTTACGAAAAAGAAGCATCCAGACGAGCGGATTTTACTTATCTTCCATTCAATCCTCCTGAGAATAAGAACCTGCCATAATTCCAACATTTAGCTATCACCTTCATAGCTTAATCCTGTGATACATGATTCCCTCTGCATGAGTTAGAGGTAACTTTTGATACGCAGACGAGGTTATTAGTAAACAAGCGCGTGGATATCTCTCACCCATTTTTACCTTAGGAATGCCATAACAGAGCTTTAGGTGTTCTGTTGTCACGGACCGGGCTACCGTGTTTTTGACCTCGAATGAGGATTCAACTCAGCAATAACGTTGCCACAGCTTCCACAGTGAATAGTATGGCAATAGAAACCAAACGAAAATCAAACACTTGAAATTCCAAAAAAAAGTTCGGTATGTCTGCTGACCATCTTTGAATTAGATATTTGGTAGTGTGATCGTCTAATGTGGCCTAATATCGTTGCAAAGCGCATAACTATAGAAGATTTAACCACGACAACACGAAGTACCCCAACCGATAAAACCATACACCTTGTATCCCGATTTCACGACTGAACCTCGTAATAGAATTATAGCTGGAATCGTCGGATTCATGATAAACGATCAGTAAATGAGTTAGCGTACAAAGGAATGTGATCAGCGAGAAGAATGAATTAGCCTCGATTGCGCAATATGACGCATTTCCTGATGAAGGTCTTGCCATAAATAGGTTAGAACAAAGGCATTAAGCGAAAGCTTAAGCCAAAATGAAAGAAGGGCGAAACTTTCACATTGTGAAAGCAGCCTTTTGCTGACAGCGATAGATATCACGGAAGAGCAATTATGGCAAAGTAGGTCAACGCTACCGGCGAACGAAGTGCGCGAAGTGGACTTCGTCGTATTGTGTGGATAAAATGAACAAACTCACATCACTGTTCGATTGACTTCAACGTTCGTGTTGTAAAGATGATTAGACCTATGCTTTAAAAAACAATCCTTCCCATTTCGAATTTAATCCATACATCACATCTATGCATGTGCGAGTGGCGAGAAAACTATGAAATATCGGTGCGAAAAACTTTCGCTAAAAATGTGCCCATCACCTATAAGGCAAAAGAGGTAAGGATTGTGAAAATTGCGCGGCTAGGCAGACAATCTCGGAGCGAGCCATTCACTACGACCTTGGCCTGCTAGGAAACAGATAAGGCTCGCGAGGGCGGTGAGGTTCGGTGCTAACTCGCAAACCTCCGTCGCGTCCGATACAAAAGACGAGGAAAGACCGAGTTAAACAAGGCAATCTGCCTGAAATGTCACCAACCTGATCAAGAGATCCTTTCCATAAACTGGCAGCATTTAGAAAACAATCGGTGCTCCATCACTTGTGAATGCTGAAGGAGCGAGAGCTCTTGTTTTCGTCCGTTATTTACGGCATCTGAATCCTGAATCACTGGCCATTAGCAAAAAATATATCATTTAATTCCATCTTAGCTTACGGAATTATTATCGCATATATGATGTCTGCGTTGTCAAGGTTCATAACTGGACCGTTCGAAAAATATCTAGAATTCCCTCCATGACAAAACCAAGACTGTGATCGTGGTGTGCTGAACAAACGCAGCTTTTCTAAAAATCAAAAAATCCACTTGTCATACCAAGCCTCTTCAAACACAGAAGATACTCATACTATATAGACGAAGAAAAAATAGCGTCTAATCGTCTGAATAATGCTCATAAAAAGACTAAACCCTGGTGCTAGCCAATCTTTTCTGGCATGCGCTCCGCGTCCGACTTCCATTCAGAATCGCAGCGATGTTTTGAAAGCGTAGGTGGTCTATATAAGGACCTGCAAAGGCCCGCCAATGTGCAAGTCAGTGCTATTATTCTCCCATACCAACCCTGGATTAATTGAACCTGGGCGGATGTTGATTGTCGTGATTGATCCCCGGATCATGTATGTGATAATGCGCCATTTTCCACTGAATACTCGCTCTCTTGCAGCAGTAAATTATCTGAATTACATATTTGCATTTTGTGTTTCAACCCTCATGGCTCTCACAGCTATGTACTACGATATCGTAAACTATAGAGGTTTATCATCACCTCACCTGTATCACCTGCCATCCCGTTGATCATCGACTTCCTCGAGTGGGCACCAGTAACGCCTCCATTCGTCCCTACCACGAGCCAGAGTAGTCCAGCGAACGCCTCTCGCTTCAGGGACACGAGGTCTAACATTCCTTTCGTTCAGAGCTTTCGTGAAGAAGTCTGACCATCTCGTCGTCGGCCAGCCTGGGGTTCGTTTGATGTCCCAAGGGATCCTATCAGTAACCGCCCTGGTCCAACGGTCATCACTATATTGCATAACGTGCCCAGCCCACCTGATCTTCGATTTCCTGGCGTAATCAACGGCATCCCTGATCTTCGTTCGATGACATAGCTCGGAACTCCGGATTCTCTTCTGCACTTGCGTGTATAGGGAAATTCCGAGCATCGTCGCTTCCAAAGCGCGTTGAGTAACGCCGACAGCATGCTGATCCTGCTAACATGAAGTCCAAGTCTCCGAGGCGT
>UZAF01017329.1:23947-49316 GCA_900617895.1 Haemonchus placei
CGTACTTCAAAGTAGTAAGGACAGCAGTTTTAAAAAGGTGAGCGCGGAGCCGGATGTTCTTTGTCTTCTTCACTTCTCCCTCGATATTCTCTAATGCTGCCCACGTGGCGCGTTTCCTTCTGCACAGCTCCGGAGCTAGGTCTTTCACCTTGCTGACTCCCCAACCTAGATACACATAGCTAGAGCATTCGGAGATATTCGCTCCGTTTAGCGTGAAGGGAGCATCTGGTACCAATCCGTTATCATAAAAACAAACAGGTTTATCGTAGAGAACTAGAAACATTACTCAAAGAGTCGAATCAAAAAGTTACAATCTGTGAAAACTTGAGAAGATACCTCTTCCTCAGCTCCTAATCAAACTCGACTCCAAAACAAAACAGCGTCTGCTGCTGTGATACACATAACGGCGAAGATAATTGTACACAATAAAAAAACAGATTTACTAGAGCGGTGGAAGAGAAATTGGCTGGAGCGTTTTATGTTTCTATGCAACCTGACGCACGGTGTTATTTCGCGCCTGACACCGCGCTCCGTCTTGAAATAATATCGTTCCACAGCTGGGTGTAGGTGACGGACTTAAACGGGACATCAGGTATCCACGGATGATGTACTGCGGTTCTATCGAAGATACTGCCTCCAATTCCAATTTATTGCGCTGCGAACGCAACAAGTCCAGCTAAACTTTCCATATTAGGAGGGAGAACTTCCATGAATAGCTACTTCATGAATTATTTTACTTTGCTCATATCTATTAAAACATAATTCAGTACAATGAAGATAAGGAAATTGCATTTCATATAACTCAATGTTCTTACACAACCTTAATCTTTTAGTTTGGGAAGTAAAACAAGCTATGAATCTGTATAATACTCAATTATTAGCAGACACTTAATAATAAAATTTTTGACCGTAATTATCTCTTATCCTAGAATAACTTCTAGCACACATTTTTTTTAACAAGTTCATTAAAAAAAAGGAACCTCCGCGACGACTTCATCCTCTCCCAATCCGTTAGCCCTTCGACGAATTTTTACTATTTTCATGAAATCGCGATTGGTCAAGTGTATAAATTGTTCTCGTGTAATGGGTAAACTAGGAACATCCGACGGTTTGAGTCTAAACGATACCACGATTTTTTATGGACAGCTTTTCCGAAATTGTAACAACTTCTTAGTTATAAGATATCCAAGCATACCCCAGCCACTGGATTTGTTTCACATTACATCCTCTTCCTTCTCTACGTTCTGTTATGGAGCCATATTTGAAAGTTAACATTATCTCAATGCCTAAAAGTGGTTGCATAAAAAATTTTAAAAAAAGATTGACCGCGTACTTTACCATGAGGGTCGCTGTCAAATAAACCGTACACAGGCACATTCAGCTTTTCAACAAGCCACCTCAACACCTTGCGCGTACATATATCTGGGTATCCTTTTCCCTAGAAAAAAAAGTATAAACCATCTTTCCTTCTTCAATTGCTATTCGTTGGTTAGGGCAAAATGAAATGTGGGTTGAAATGAGAACAAAATCATCTAAAAGCGAGACCAACTACACCCAAACTTGACCAAAACGAAAAGTCAGGACAAAAATCCGCTCTTTATTGTAACCCGGCTAGGGGCTCTGTCCCAAAGGGTGGCGGTATTTCCACTCTCACGATAAGTGTTAGTGGTTTTGCGGCAATCTTTGCAATCTTCCACGGTAAACTCGGATATTATTCAATTTATTTTTCAATTTCCGTTCAAATGATTCAATTCAATGGCGTGGGTGAGTGGTACTGCTCATTGGTGTGCTGCATCAAAGCCAGGAGCTAGAGGCATGACCCGGAGAGCCTTCTAGTATGCGAATATTACAGTCGGCTTCACCTTCGTTACTTAATTAACTCTACAATGGCCCACCAATCTCCTCCTATTCGACATGCACTCCTTTACGAGTTCGAGTCCAGCTACCCTACTGCTGGTGCTCATTAAAACCTGCATCATAGATTCGGCCGTAAATCCTCTTCTGAATTTCCCAGGTCTCCCAACGCTTCAAAACCCAGAACTCAAATTAAAGAGGTCGAAAATGAAGCTGGAGCTAGTCACTGACACAGTAACACTGAACCTGGTTCTTACAATGGAATAAATTGTGATTGTTGCGAGAGTCACAGAGAACATTTTTTATCTCTAGGCATAACCTTGATGGATACCAAATCTTGACCAACCTGATATACGAGTCAACAGAAGAGGACCTCAGGCAAAGACGCAGGGCAGGTAGAATGAACGGTTACCGCGTTACGCTGTATTGTTACGCGATCTAGTTAGAACCCTCAGCTGGATAACCGTATAACCAACTTCCCGTACTGAACTTTCTTTCCCACTGACAACTTTATCATGAAACCTGAGGATATGTCATGCGCATACAAAAGAGTTGTGCCCTTTTAAAGCATGACTATGGAAACCAGAGCGGTAAAACTGGCTTACTGTGAAATTGCTGATCGGTTCATACTTCCCGAACACCTGAATAGTGAAGCAGCGGAAACTTACTGTTACTAGGAGACTCTTTGGAAAGGCCGCAAAGTAACCTTCATCAATCAACTTCTGGAATATAGCGTCTTTTTCCACAACAACGATAAATTGGACATCACTAATAACACGGAAGTTTGTCAGAGATTCTGTAAAGTTGCAGTTTTGAATTTGAGCTTCTCCAACTACTGTTGGAATTACGACACTAAATTAGTAGCACATGGAAGACCACGAAACTCACCGGAAATCAACACTTGTTGATCACGGCAATCAACCAATTTCTGCTCGTTGGTCATAAATGTAAGTGCACCAGACAGCATCCCTTTACTACTGGAAATCTACAAATGATTTTCACTACTAAGAAAGCGAAGATGAAAGCGTGGCAGTTACAGTTATTTTACTTTTTGCTTAAGCACTAAACCATTCCATTGTAGCAGTACTGCCCACGATGGATACCCTTAACCTAAGGGTTCGGAAAACTGAGCACCCTAAAAGGGGTAAGAAGTTTTACGGCTGTAAATATGGTTACAAATGATCGCGCGCTGTGAAGGATAATATTCGAGTACCCAGAGGAAGATTGAGTCGCGGAACCACTGCCGGAACACACTCGGGTTCAAGAACCACACTCCACTCTCACATGCCTACCGTTCTGTATCGATAATGAAGTCAGGGACATAAATATTCCAATTCCAAAGAGATTCGCGAAACAGCTAACCACAGAACTATAACGAATTTTCTGCAGCAGTGCGTTCACACCCTCGGTAGTTAAGCGGCAAGTCAATTCTGGTTTCCTGGACTGGGATACCTTCGTGCAATAAATCGACTTCAAATTCCGACTACAGATTTTTCATGCTCATAAATGCTTTTCTGCTAGAATGACAGCAGAAATTCCTTCTCCTTCACAATTTGGCATCACTGAACAGTTATCGTCATGAGGCCAACCTGGCAGGCTGTAGTAGCTGCTTATACAAATGGGGCTATCAGTTCATCATTGAAGGTATGTCAAGGATAATTGTACATACATTTCCAATACCGACACCTCATTCAGATAATGAAATATTCTTTTGTTTATTCAAGAAGAATAATAGTCTTGTTACTAATAGTGAGATCATTATTACAAGAAGTGAACCCGATAAACCTTGTAAAACTCACAACATTCAGCGCGATTCGTGGTTCGTCAAGGAAATCACATAATGCAGTGATTGTTCTATTGAGATTCGCCTGAGTTCTGTAGAGCACTTTTCGTTCATAGTACAAATCGCTGAAATTGGGATATGAACCTATCTATAAAATAAGAAGAATTGTAAAAAACATGTTTGCCATATGCAAAAAAAACCCTTTCCTCAGACTTGTGTTGGATGCTATGGCATCGAGAAAGAGGGAACGAACCGTTTTGTCGACTGCTGTTCGTTGATTATAAGACGGTAAATTTGGGCAAGACATTGCATAAAATGAGCAAATCTCAGACCCCTCGTGGAAGATATTACAATCTGCTTATTGGCGTCATCTTCGTCTCTGAAGAATACATCCGTTATTGCATTTCCAATAGGGTTTTGTACGAAAGCATGAATGATGCTAAATTGGAGAGAAGAAACCAAAAGGAAATGCTGAAACTGATACCAACGTTCTGAGTACCAATCGAGAAGGCAGATCTGTCGACGACAGCTGTCTAATCAAATCGAGACAGACGAACTCAATTTTACGAAGAACGGTGCTTTCCTTGAGAGCTTTACTGTCTCCATTTAGGTTTACGATAGACAGATTGGAGGGCGACATCTGAAAAGCTGATTCAGACCCGGTTAGAACGATTCAATGCAGACTTTATGATAGCCGAGAATAGGGCCACGCGCGAATGCGACACAAAAACTTACGCGCGCGGTGGATCGATGTCACGGAAGTGTCGCTGGGTCATTTCAAATTTGACAGGGTCAAGAGTTCCAACTAATTTATTTGTTTAAGCTCTTTCGCTTATCGCCGCTCTTCCTGCACAGTTCACAATAATTTTGAGTCATCTAGTTTCAGACGAGTAATGCATGTGATAGTTCAGAACAGTGCAAAAAGGTGAAAATAACACGAAATTCGGCGCATTTCGAGAATCCTAATTGTAAGACTTCAAAAAAGAAGTAGAATTAGGGGCTGGACGAGAACGTTACGAAAAGGTGTGTGGAAGAGGTTTTCGAACGAGCTGTTTAGATGCGCGCGTCATTGCATATAGCTGAGTGCAATACGCTGCCTGCTTCCACGGTCTGGGTCTCGGTGCGAATGGTACAACCTCTACAGCTTCTACAACGCTTATGAACTCGTTCGTCTTGGGTGTGTACATCGGCTAAATCGGTTTCTGGCGGGGGGAGTGGGGGGGGGGACCTTAGTATGGCCTATCTTGTCCGTTTTTCGACCCAACAGCGTCCCTTAGGTTATCTGGTTCGTCCTTTGGAGAAATTGCAGAAACCATTTTTAACTCGAACAGGGCTTTTGAATCGTGTTTAATCTCAACATGGTTTAATGCGATGCATCTGTTCACCACTCATCGCTTGGTTCTGGACATCGTCTCGAGAAGGGGTAGAAAGCCATAAAAACCGAACCGCGCCTAAATCTGAGGAAAGGAAATTAACCAACGAGTTCTTGGTGGGCAGGATAGGTCTAACCCGGTTAGCTTTCCAATCGATCAATCCTAATCATGATTGGAACAATCACGAATAAACGACACAATGGCGTTTTTCTTATAAACGGGACCTGATCTACCATTTGGTTGCCCTCCCACAACTTTTGATGGAGTTTTCTACGTTAGTCCCATTCAGAAAAAGCGTGGGTCCTACCAGCGTTAAGTGAACCTTCTGCAGACTGTGTAAGTAGTATGAGTGGTTCTGTTCCTGAGGTTTCCACACGAACGTTACCCCTCATATTTTGTTGGTTAACAAAGGTTAGTCGAGGTGGCGTTTTGCGAAACTTGCCTTCTGGCACACAATTTCCTCACGCCAAGGAACCAGTTGGCCCAGCCGGTGTTTACTTCGCCATTGTCGTTCTTGCTAAAAACTCGCTCTTCCACAGTATACCACCTGGCCTGGAAGAAACCCTACCTGGAAGTGGGTTTTCATAGGGGAGCATGTACTCCGGGTATGTTCGTGCGCCAATCTTGGATATGCTTCCGGTTTTTGGGAGCGACTCTCTGAACCAGCTGTGATGGAGTCTTCGCTCTTTTTTATCCCAGGGAGCACTGCCTGCATATATGTATGTCCCCGTAATCGAAGGTAAACTGTCGCGAAAAGTGCCCTAATAGTTCATGAGACGGGCTTGTTGAATTGGTGTCAGGTGGTTGCGTTCCCTTGCCCTTCGTCATGCTTTCGTTGCGATTCGGGAATAGACTAGCATGGCTAGAATGCAACTTGCTTTCCAAGGGATTTGAGGAAGTTCCATTTGGTTTTTTGAAGTGAAATTCTCTCCCCTCGGTCCCTCGCAACGGTGCACTCAAAAGAGTGCTCGAGCACTTTTATTCCCGACATGACGCTCTACACACACCCACAGAATCGATCACCTCTCGCAGAGCTATTATTACTGAATGCACGTTGCCATTGCCACATCGCAAATCCTGAAGGTAGCTATTGACCACACCGAGGTAGTCTTAAGTAGGTACGGGTCGCTCCAGCCAGCTCTTATAGTTTGTTCGATATGGGATCAAGCTCCGATATCTTCGAGCAGTATCTGGTTTTGTGCGCTCTTTGCGACATAGCCGGTCTTTGATGTGCATGCAAGGGGGTATAGTCCCATAAACACGCACGTATCTTAATGAAGAAACTCGTCCGCATTTTTCTGAGTTGATGGGTCACGGAAGACAACTGAAGCAGTTCCTAGACAAGTTGCTTAGCTAAAAATTTGCATGGTAGCTCAGGATGTCATCTAGCTCACTTCGTTTACGTGCCTTTTCAAAACTTAGAAGGAGCTGTTTCCAGACTGTACAAGTATGGCGATTCTATTATACAGCAGCACTCGAATGCCAACACATTCTATCTTTAGAGTAAATAGAGTGGTTCGTCTTGTTTGAGTACCGCTGGAAATGAAAATGAAAAAATAAAAAAAATTTCAAAAAATGAAAAAAGTGAAAATCGTCTACCGAAGTTGCATGAAGCGATATTTGGACGAGCTGTTCAAATGCGCGCGCCATTGTGTACAGCTGTGTGCAGTAAGCTGCCTGCGTGCAAGGTGCGGGTCCCGGGTGGAATGGTGTAACTTTTAGAGCATTGCGACGCTCAAGAACTCGTCTGCCTTGAAAGCGTATGTTGGCTAAGCCCTTATAACGTCTTAGCTTGGCCGTTTTCCGACGACAGCCTCCATAAGGCTCTTTGGGTGTTACGGGGGACGGAACATACACCCTACTCTAGATGGACGCGGCAAGCTGCGCGGCGAAAATCATTGTGATTCAAACGATTTTGGCGCCTATCTTTGGGGCACAAAATTGAAATGGGGTAGATAAGTAGCATAAGCCGGCCCTAGTTATCCAATCTACTTGAAACCTGAGACCCAATGGTAGGCACCAGAACCGTTTTAATCACCATGAATTTCGCCACGTCCATCCAGAACTGGGTGAATGTACCCATAGGTGTACCCACGGGTGTCACAGGTTCATAAATAGGAGAAATCTTACTAATCACTTCATCGGTAAATGTCCCTTTAATGACGTAGAACTCAAATAAGAACCATGATCGACTTTCTCTTAATCTTGGCATGAGCTAGACTTTTAATTATGCTGATTCAAGTCTTACCAAGGTTTTACAACTTTATGCAGCTAACGTTTCGGCTTCTTGACCTTCTTCAAAGCCTGAAAGTCGGAAGACTGATTAGGAATGATCCTCACGTAAGGTTAGACAGCACTCAAGACAATCCTCAGTAATCACTTGCTTTGCAATGGCGAAGACGAAAAGCTCATAGGTTTCTGACACACAAAGACAGATCACTGTCAAATGAGGACTGCTGATGGTCACTGCCTAAACCGAACCTACTAACTCATGGGCTTTGTTCCATTCCTGAAATAAACAACACCTTCCTCCCTATCTCGCTCTCTTTAACGCCCAAGTTACTTTCCCAGAGATTGGTGCTTGGCCTTACAACGAACAATCGAAACAGTTTGGCTAGTCACGGTGCAAAACCATACATGAAATAGCAAAACTCGTCCCCTAATCATCTCAGGTGTCCATTCAGGCAACTAGCAGTTGTGTGCCTTGTTGAAGGATTTAAAACAACAAAGCAGTCTTCAAATAACCGACTCTCTATTAATCTCGGCATAATGCAAGTGTGTTTGACGTGAGGTAACTCAGCCTCTGAGATTGATAAGAACTTCTATATCTCCGTTCCTTCGTCACTACGACAGAACTGCTTTTCGACTTCAGGAGAAGAGTAAGTGGACGAAGCGTTAATGTCAGGCGGTAGAGGCGGCACTAGCACAGCAACTAACTTGATATGCTGGTATCATTAACTCATATTACTTGATCCTATGACTCCTAATGAGGGCACCATGGCCGACTGGTGCGGTTACTGGCTATATGGGCATCTTCGTTGCACCCACTATCATTGCAGCTTCTGGAGATTGGTATCTACCGGTGTTTCTGCCCTCTCTTCCTCTCTAATCTCACTTCATACAGTGGCGGCAGATGGTTCATTTGCTACTAGTTGTGGCGCAGTCAGTGGAGTGTTTATAAAAATAAAATAAAGAAAAATACTACAATATGTGTGTTCATACAGCGTCGAGCCAATCGAAATACATGCAAATTATGGCATGTAATCTACCTATCTCATGTATGGAACTGAAGATCAGCATGGTCACTGATTATGCTGGAATAAACCGTACAATTTGAGCAGTAAATGTAATGCGTGGCGTAAGGTAGGGTATGATGTATGATATGATGTATATGCATGCAAAAAGGAGTGATAGTGATATCCCAATGATCCTATGGTAGATGGACTGCTGCAGGGCGAATGTGGTCCTGAAAAGCTTCAGAGATTTCCATCTCCCCATTGCATGGCACGAGCGCTACCAAATCCTTGTTTCCAAGGTCGTAGATGCTGCGCCCTTCGAAAACTGTGTGGTGTAGTTTTTATGACTAATCCCGCAATAAGGAACAGCTGCTGTAGCCTTTTCGATAGTCGAGGGACTCAAAGGTAACGTAGTAGGTAGGGACGCGAAGAGGTAGCTGCCGCGTACCTAATGTATTCTCCTGTACCGTGTGCTCGCTAGATGTGCGGTCTCGCCTGATTCTTTTCGACTCAGCTGTAAATAAGTATATAAATATTAAGTTAGTATTATTCGTGCATGTGAGGTTGTGCTTAATCAAAATTCGAGCTCCACTGAATCGTAGAAAGCCTCGAAACAGCAGCATGACTAGTGCTGTAGTGGAGTAGGCCTTTGGGTCTTCAGATACTAGTCCCAGATGTACGGTTTTACTATAATCCTCCAGTGTTATCTCGTTTCTATGATTAATAGGAGTTCTATTTCGGAAAGCACTATCCAACAGACTTCCATTTTCCTATCTGTCCCCCCTCTGCTTTCCAAGAAGCTCAAGAATGCCGCAATTATGGGAAGGGATATATGGCTCCGGCTCTCGTTAATGCAGTGCGCGAAAAAAAGATTTCGTTCTTTAGGGTTAGACACGTTTTTGAAATGCATGCTGCCCACTCATGATGAATTTCCGAGATTCTGTGAGTACTCGTGAACGTGGCATTCGAATAGTGAATGTCAAGTGGCTAAGGGTAGGGTGGGTGGGGTCAACTCGTTAACAGGGAGAAACCTAAACTGGAGATCGCTGTAGAGCGTCTTGACATCTGAACATCAATGTCTTCATATGACCACTTATCATAGATCAAACATCGATGTCTTCATATGACCACTTACCGTAGATCACATGGTCGTACCATCTACTCGCCCCATGAGGACGTTGTGAAAGCTGAGGCGCGCCAACTCAGTTACGACTGAGATAATTTCAGGTACGACTGAGATCACTTCGCGTCTAGGTGCGAAGTGACCTCAATCGTAACTAGCCTTATCCTAATCACGCGCCTCTCCTCAATAGTACCTAACCTCATTTTAGTTATGATGGTGATGGCGAATAATGAGCAGAGCATGAAGCCTAACGATTACCCCTCAGAGCAGACATAGCCCCATTTATCCCCCTCAAAGGAGGGCACAATCAGGCCTAAACTTTTGGCGGGAAAATCTTCAAATTTTACGCACGGTAGGACGCCAGGGGGCGGGCAGCAAGCGAACGCGGCGTCGCCATCGATTAGCGTCTGCCGATGCCGAAAGGCCATCCACTGGCATCACGTAAAACTCTTAAAAACTTCCTCATTGATCCCTAATTGTGTTGCGTCTTGAGTCGATTCCCATTATTTTCACATCTATTCTGAAGTGTAAGTCAGAATTTCTGACTTTCATTTGTGCAATATGGCGACAGAAATGAGAGCTGCAGCATTGAATGTCTGTGCCCTGACTGCACTGCTCTCTGATTTATGGAAGAATTTACCAACAAAACCTTTCATTTTGCTTAATTGTTCAGCGTTTGGAAATCAGAGAATCGCTTTCTGCTATCAATCTTCATCCTGCCCAACAGCTTTGAATTGAGTGGCATAGTCATAGTGGGTAGTGGCCCAAGACAGCCTGGGTATTACTGACATCGGTCGGCACTTTCACTTCCTTATTTCTGTTGCACGCTAGAATGTGCGCTCGGGCAAAACCAAAGAAAATAAATAATTGCTTTACAAAACATCTTCGAGTCATGGGAAAATACCTAGTTTCGCTATCGTTCTCGAAATTTCTCTTTTACTCCGTCTAAGCTTACTTGTTCATTGGTGTGGTAATCTGAATGATGTCTCCAAATGATAAATCTGCGATACACTGACCAGTTTCACTAGCATATCTTCTTCAGATAGCTGCTTTTTGACTAAATGTCGCCGAGAGTGAAAGAACAAATCAAAAAGGAAGAACCTGCCAAAGAACAGGAAAAGAAGGAGGGAACCAGTGATGAAAGTAAGTCATAATTTGTGTTACAACAGTTCCTCATTAACCTGCTTGACCTCTTCGTTACTTGTTCATGGGTGAGATCAATTGAGTAGGTAGTGAGAGATGTTTTCATCTTAGGTTACTATATTACCAACTTCATCATTGACAACTTTATCTCATTTAGTATCAAGCTATATGTTTCCCTCCGCAAAAATCCGTATTCATCAAAGCATCAAGTAGTTGATGGCCACTTGACCTTTTGAAAATACCTGTTCTGGCAAATCAGGAAGACCACAGAAGTGTATTGCCGACGCGACAGCGTCAGTACCTTCGCTGGAACTCCTATTCCAGTTTGTATACAGAGTAGTTGCTGCTCGCTATGGACAGTTGTTCTAACGTGTGACCCTTTCCTTCATGCTTACTCCGTTTCTTCCCTCTTAGTTCTGTTCTGGAATTAAACAGTCTTTGGCTCTACTGCCGAACCACGATTTTTTTCTTTTCCTTGTGAACTCCCTACGGGCCGTTTCGCTAAATTGACTATGCAGTTTTCACTCTTTTCTATCTCCTATTTGTCGCCAATTCCTATGCTCCTTTTTTTCTTCTGCTCTTCCATCTACATTTTTTACGAACACGAACCTTTTCCGCCGCTTCGAGGAAGATTGGTTTTTGCAACCGCAATAACTGGATATATTAGCAGCTTTCCAGTTGAAAGTTCTT
Organism: Haemonchus placei; assembly: GCA_900617895.1. Taxonomy (NCBI): domain Eukaryota; kingdom Metazoa; phylum Nematoda; class Chromadorea; order Rhabditida; family Trichostrongylidae; genus Haemonchus; species Haemonchus placei. The sequence goes on from UZAF01017329.1 coordinate 35,150, forward strand.
TGTCCATCCGTAAAGGTGTTTTGGATGTGTATTTGGTCTTTGCAATGGCTCGCGGTATCGTGCTAATGCATGCACAAGTCCGTGCTTTCATTCTTCCGGACGAGTCTGGTGCCAGTTAACCGGCGCCGGGGGAGCGGAAGTCCTGGTTGGCTTTGCTCACGGGAAAACACTACTGTGAGAGCAAGTTCTGCTTTCTTGAGATGTTCAACGATTGGAATTGTTGGAGAAAACTTTACCTATCCCTTCATTTTTGAATCGATTTATTTTCGAGGTCTGAAGGTTCCGTTCAAGACAGAAAATGCACCGATATTTCAGAACAGTTTCAAATACCAGTGCCCTCTTAAGAAACCTTCGCGAGGTGGAATCTTTGTTTTTGTAGCTGGATGTACGAGAGAATTGGGGTGGGCCTAACTTCAGGGCGCAGCATCGAATAAAGCAATGTCTTCATACCTATCATTTCGCCCAAAATTTTGATGGTTCACCTGCGAGCCGGTTGCGTGGCGCATTTTAGTCAGGACTGCCAACCCTTCAGCTCTTCGCTTTCTGTTCATTAAAAGTTGATTATGTAAAAGTTTTGTGAAGTTCTGGACTTACACCGTTTACCACCACTTAGGGACCAGCAGGAGCCGACGTTTTAAATTGCGCGAATGTGTCCTTGAAGAATTTGCAACGTAAATATTTCTATATTTTGCGATTCATGAATTTCGCAAAAAGTCAAGGAAGCACCAGCTTACCAACAAAGCCGCGCTTTTACGGCGCAACAGTATAATAATATTACTTGAACGATTTTTCTTATTTTAAAAGGGTTTACCAAACGTAGATTGAACCTGAAAAGAAACAGTGGACGTGGATACATTTAGCGGAGCAGTCGTACAGTGTGGAGAAGATTTTGGCTTCGAGGAAAAGGGCTGGTCGTCGCGAGTACTTGATCAAATGGGAAGGATATCCTGACGAAGAAGCCACGTGGGAAGCTGAGTGTGACTGTGTGAGTTGTCAGTGATTTTGTCGGAGCGGGTTGCATCAGACAGTGCCCTCCCTCCCTCCCGTTGCTTGTATTAGATGGCGCCCTTTTAGTTTGCTTTGCCCAGAAGTTATATTTACAGGACTGCCCGGATGCGATCGCGGAGTTCAATCGAAATACACCCAGTCGGTAAGGCAAAAGTTTCTTCTCAGCATAGGTGGATTTTTTGTGTATGTAGTCAATTTTTCAATTCGATTCTTATTTCATTTGATTACGTACTCTTCAGGGCACGTGGTGGCAAAGATGTGAGCACCGTCATGATTGGAGAAGAGGTTAGTGTGAGTACTTTTGATAGTGGTGGTGCGATACCATACACAGTTTTGTATCTTTTCGATTCTTAAGATTATATCTTTTTGCCTGAAAGCTCAAATTTATGTTTAAACATGACAGTGGTTCTATCAGAAAAAAGTGCAGTGAAATGGTTCAAGCAGTTGTTGACCGCTTATCGATGAATAATGCTTCCGGCGAGTGGGTCTCTGATGTTTTCAGCCGCTCACTAGTGTTTTTCTCTTGACTTGCTTAGTATAAGGTGATGGTACGAATCTGTTGTTGTCCTACTTTTGATGGCAAAGTTGCGAAAGCCACATGCCCTGTGTGCCTCGTTTACTCAGATTTTCATTGCCCGTAGAATGACAAAGAAGCTTATTGCCCTTGCTGCTGTGTTCACATTGTTTACAAATACAAAATTTTTGACGAAAAGAATTTGATGTGGCGGAACTTTCTTGACATGGCATGCCGTTTTTTTTTTCTTGCCACTCGGCGGTCTATCTTGCAGAAAAGAACAATGGAAACTAATAATAAAGTCGCGTTCTATTAAAATTGAAGGACTCGACGAGGGCAATAGGAAGGCTTATCGAGACGCACGAGAGCGAAATAATTCAATAGCTCTAGGACTTCCTGAATTCGCACGTATCAGAACCGAATAGCATAGGGAGGTGAAAGATGTTTTGAGTGCGTGTCATTGACTTTGACGTGTGGAAGTTCAAAAATTTTGATACAATCGGGTTTACGTCTGTTCTGGCAAGGGTTGCACGATTAAAATTGTTCTGTGTCGGTAAAAACACGCGTTGTACTCTTGAGTAGTTGTTCGCTTCTGCAATTTGCGCACAGAAGGCGAGATTGTAATAAAGGTGCTATCGATTATCTTCAATCGACTTATAAGAATCAAAGTAATGGGCTTGATAATTGAAGAAGAAACATTAAGCCTTCATCAACAAAGTCGTGATTTTAACTGTGTTCTCGTTCTGAATATTTCCTACGCATCGGTTTTCCAGACTCCAAAACAGTCAAGGGGTGCTAGAAGAGCAACTATGTCGGAAACAAAAGGAATCGAAGTGGTAAGACATTATGATGTTAAGTTAGTTCCTTTGTCAAATGGATATTTCTTTAGCCAAAACGAGGCAGGCGTCGAACTATTTCGAACAATGAGGGCGAGACATCGGCAAAAAAGGTGGGTTGTCGTGTTCAATTACAGTGGAATTACAGGGATGAGAGCCACTAGCTACATTTAACTTTACCGATACTCGGAGGGTGCCCTGTAATATCGATAGTGATGTTTGGGACGAAAAAGCAATCAAAACTACGTTTTACAGACAAAAGTCGCTTCTGAAAAACCAAAGAAGGAAGAGCCCGACCATAATGCAAGTGCAACTCAAAATGGAGTGAGATGTAAGCTGTTCTCAAAGTTGTGTAGTGCTTTATAGTAGCTGTTAAAATTATTATTATTGGTTTGTTGTTTATTATTATTACTGTGATTATTGCCATTGCTATATGCTATTGTCGTTGTTGCCGTTGTTGTTGTTGATGTTGATGTTGCTCAGCCATGTTGTCTTTTAGCACGTCGATCCCTGGATAACAACGACAAGAGCAGTGCACCGCAGAAAAGGCGCTCTTTAAAAGATCGCATTAAATCGGAATTCTCTGAACGAGGTAAACGAATCTTTGCCGTTTACAAAATGGGAATTGGACGTGTCTTTTTCCAGGTGCGTCCTATGAAAGTGATGAGGGCTCCGTTCGCGCCCGCTTTCTGAAGACTAAGCAAATAAAAGAGGACGTTAATTCGAGCACCGAATCCTCATCGTGTATGCTATCTGTTTTGAACGTTTGAATTATTTAATCAATTTGTACTTTTGTATCGATGAATATCGCAAAATATTTCGTTGCGATTTTCCTTTGCTCAGTTACCTTTTTATGACATTTTGAATTCAATAGCAAATATGTATCACTGTGAATCCGAAAATGGCAAGAATGGCAACCAATTCGTGCCGATTACTTCATATATTTTGTATGGTTTTCATATTCAATACACATATGTTTCATATTATTGCGTAGTATTCATACACATATTATTGCGAAGTTGAACTCTTTTCCTGTAGTTTATTTCCTTGTAACTTTTCAGATTCAACTGATCGAGTTTACAAACTTCAACAAGGGAGAGAGATAGAAAACATCCTAGGAGTTAATAGAGATGGATCTCGCCTTCTGTACGCCGTCCAATACAAAGGGTCGGAACCGAAGCATCAAAGAATAGAACTAGTCCCGTCCAGTGTACTAAGAAGCCATGCTATTGAGGTTTGTGAATTCATAACTTCTTAGTACTCTTTCAACCTTAGTCCAAAATCTCCATCTGTGAACATTTCTGCTAACGTTTGCTTTTTTTCGAACCTGAGGGCGTTCTGGTAGGAGCAGTGTAAGTGTGAAGTTCACATTGCTCCACTCTTCGCTGCACGGCTGATTTATTTAGTATGCCTATCCGATCTTGCTTTCGTCCCATGGGTTAATATTAGGCGACACGGGATGCATTCCGGACAAATGCGATTATGTGTGATTCTTCGGGGTCCCAACAGGGGAGAACAGGAACATTCGCCTTTTGTCGGTTTGCTTTTTTCACAAAGCTTTAAGGGGGCGATTGACTCATCTTGGTCTTTCGACCGAAAAAGGGCATCTGTATTACAAGGCTTCGTGACATCTTCGTACCAGTGTAACGCAATCCTCAAACACGGAATATCAGCCCAAGCGCACCACTAACAGCTTGGTGCCCGATGAGCAAAGAAAACAAAAAGCGAAGGGCGTCTCGGAGTATATTTCTCCTCTGAATGTTTCATTTTACGGTTTAGAGCTTTCTTGGCCTTTCAAGTATCTGCTTTACTTCGCTGTTCTTTTATTGATATGATGATAGCTTATAAATTGAATCTTGATAGTTTGCATCAAATATGATCATAGTTTCGGAGATTCTTCTGAGGTTTGGTGTTTGTGTTTGGCATTGATAAAATGCATGGATCATGACATGAAACTATGTGAAAAAGGAGGAGCAGAACCGGTATTTGGGAGCGTTTAGAAGTGTTAAGCTCTGGCATGAATCATCAGGTTGTGAAATGTCGACTGACGCCTTCTGCTCTTCGGTTTTTACTTTTCGATTGGATCAGCCGTTGGCTAATATAATTCGATTTTTGCCAGTGAATCGCTGTATTGCATGTTGATAGTAGTTGAATCTTAGGCAGGTACTTGAGAATCCGCTTGAATGTGAATCAGGGGTGTTATGGGAAAGTCGATAAAAGGGCATGGGGTGGTGCAGTTGAATCGAAACAGTCGCTCGGCGGCGAGAGCGACTTCGCGCGCGAAGGAATTTAGTGGAATGAAGCAGAAGCAGCAGAGCGTGGAAGGACTAAAGGAACAAAAGAATTAACAGTAGGATCATGCCAAAGATACTAACTGCGTATGGCTTTAGTTAAGTGAAAAATGTTAAATCTGAAATAACGAGGCAACTAGCCAGCGGCAGCCGCGTGCGGCAAAAGATTTCAAGAGCCGATCCAACTGTCCGTTTCCCGAAGAGTGAGAACGCCTCGGTAACTCAGTTGTTTTCAGGAATTTGTCGACTTTTTGGAACAACTTGTCGTTGCAAATACAACTCATGTCGATGTCTAAAGACGATGAAGACACTGTACTATTTGCAATGCCTTTGTAAACCGCCACCTCACCTCTCAATACCTTCGAAGATTTCGACCTGTAGTGTTCATGTATACAGTTTTTGCTACTTTTTTAGTACTTTATATAATATTTGTATAACAGCAAGTTGTTATTGTTTGCGGTCTCTCTATATGGACCGATTAACGGGGGAAGTGATCTTCTGTATTTGTATTTTACCTATTTTATTAACTATGCTTGTTTGTCTTTTGATTCTCCACAGTTCTCATCTATTGTTCAAATATTGAATAATTGTCTTGGTGCTTAAACCTCACATTTAGTGGAATGAACGATTTGTTTCGTTCGTCTCAACTCACTGTACCCTTTACATTCCACTTCTTCTCCCGCTGTCAGGCCATATTCATGATGTTAAAGCGCCAATCGTTGCAATTTACGTCTTGTATGTGCATAGATGTAAATTGTTATTACTATCTTCGCTATGATTTCGAAAATGATGAAGTTACAGCAGTACCAACAGAAATGAGGAGTTCCGTGTGTTCTGACCCCAAACCGCACGAATGACACTTGCACGAATGACTGCTACCCAGTTCATCCGGGATATTTTCTTACAGTTGGAAGCCGTTGGCAGAATGGCTGGCATAGGAACGGACTCGCGCCTGGGTCTCATATCTTCGCCATCAGGGAACTCGAATTGGCCTTCGAATATCCTGATGGCATAGATAAGTTGTGAGGGAATCCTACCATGAGATTCAAGGTGTTAACAAGTGGCCAGCCAGCCTTTGACTCGAAATTCATTGCTGAAAAGTATAAACGGCAAATGATTGAGCCTGTTTAGTTGGGAGAAAGATCAGCTATTGGAATGCCTTAAACACCTGGTAAACAAGGATCGCACCTCGCAGGGTAGCCATAATTGGAGCAGGTCTGCACCATCAATCAAGTAAAGGTGGATCTACAAAGGGGGATGGCGATGCTATGTCCATGTCGGTTGATAAGCTTTTGGTTTCATACCTCGATGTACTTCCTTTGTTACCATTACAGTCCAATATGAATTTCTCACGAGCCTAATCTACAAATGCCACAGAATGCAAATGGACTGAAGCGGATCGCAGAAGTTGAAGTGGGTGGCCTATACGACTCTACACATTGGGTGAAGTGGCTAGGAAAGTCCCAAAAATCCCTCATGGACCTAGACTGGACAATGGACTCGAGTGTGATCGCGTGATATCTTGAGTACTTAAGTTCTGACCGAAAGGGTATCATCATGGTCTGCTAGGTCGAGAACTAATCGCTCATCTGTCTTTGCACAGATGACTTATGGCGTTGAAGTGCCATTCTTCTCCCAAGTGCTAGCCCTCAAAGGGCGAGTTGCGTATAATCTACTTTGGTAAGATATAAAGAAGCACAATACGTAGAAATATTAGATAGAAATGCCATTGTTTGATAGCCATTAAAAGGGTTAGCCTTGAAAGAATGTAGAGTGAAAAAACGAGAGTGAATCGGCCAAGGTCCCATTGGTTTAATGGACGATGGTCTCTGGGCAGGTGGAGATGTGGGCAATGCAATGGCTGAAATATTGCTTATTCGTTAAACCTCTAATCGGGTGCAATCATTGAGCCCTTCACACCCTACACCTTCGATTTTTCCTTTATCGCCATTTGGGCTGTCTGAAACATCGTAAAGAGGTTAAGTATGCGGCGGTTTTGTAAAAGCCCTCAAGTGGAAAACATCGNAAAAAAAAAATGGTGCCCGTTCCACAAGCAATTGAATTGCATTGAATTGAGTTTGAGTTCATGCATATTCGACATCAAACTGCGGAGAACTAAGTTCGAGACTGCTGGGTTTAGTATGAGTCTCCAGTTGCCATGGCCGTGAAACAAGGTCAGTGGTCCATGGTAGGACCCTTTTTTCCCCTTGTGCTAACAAGGGAAGGTGCTGGCGCGACAAACCGACCCAGTGTCAAACGCGTGGAAGACACAGGTATGTGTAGTCCGTAGTACCTTGCTCAGCTACACTTGGTTTTCGAGCAGTACGTCTAATGAAAGTACCTTTGGTCACCAAGCACTCATCGCGAAAGGACCGTCAATGCCCCTTTTCTGACGCAATTAGGCACCAATTGACACGAATGCTGTGTAAAACAGCTGTGCATAAAACAGCTGTTTATGAGTCTGATCTATGGGGATTAATGCCCATTAATGGTGTAATGATCTCTCCTTTCACTAGATCACCGAAACAATTACGCACAAAAAAGCGCGTCGTTACAAGATGGAACCCCGATGAGGAGTATGGGAAAGCTTTTTTTATAGCAATTTCTCAAGCAACAGAAATTAGTGGAAATCCCCGTCCATTTTATCTTTGAAACTCCTGCATAACTCCTTTTCCATTGCGAGCTTAATGGAAGAATGAGTGTTGAGGTACTTCTGTTAATGCTGGAAAGGACGTACTTCACAACGTAGTCATGACGACGAAAATTAGCCTTTCCCCACATCAGTTAGGCATTGCATTACCCGAACTGATTGTTCGCTTCATTATCGCTTATCTGTGGGTGTTATTCACTTTATATCATACCTCCTACTCTTGATTTCATCACCAACCACTTGTATTTACCTCGGAAGAGTATCGCTACTACCTACAGAATATTCGGAATCAATTTAGCAGTTTAACAAGTATAGTGTACCGAGCATGAAAAAAGCGCTATCTTCGACCTAACAAAGTCAAAGTGTTTGTATGAATTGAAAAATTATCCATTGCTTTCGTTCAGTGCAAGAAATTGTACAGTGGAGTAATAGCTCTGACTGAAATATGCCAAGGCTTGTCTGATAGTACCACTCTTCCCGAAGTGGAATATCGTGAGCATTTCCAAAAGTGGCGTTGTACGTGTGAGTGTTGATAATTTATGGCCTCCAGTGCAAGGGATAAGAGCACGGCACCCGGATAACACAAGTACGGGGTCGAGTCTCGTAAGAAAACGAAGTTTTGTCCATAACTCGCCAATCTTGTGAGACATCGATCTAATCAGTTGAAGGCCATGTTGTCAGGCTTAAGCAACGTGCACTGCTTCATGAAAGGTCGTCAAGTGCACAGCAAAGGCCATCTCTGGCTGGGCCCTGACGGGTTTTGATTCATAACCCTTGATAACGGGCCTTCGGAGTACGTTTGGCACTACGACTTTGTAAGTGCTTTCGAACTTAAAGCTAGGTTTCAAGGCCGGTCGCAAACTACCCTTATCAATACGAACGGCTGAGCTCTCCTTTGTTCAGAAGAGAAAAGGAATGAAAGATTTTCGGAGTCAGAGGTTGATGTCGCTATAAACAGTGTAAGCGGAACTTCCAACTAAGCCGTTCAAATGGCCTGGATATGTTGATTATTCGAAATTCGCTACTCAATACATGTAGTATTTGCCTGAAATTCATCCGCTTACTCACAAGGGAAGGATCCAAGTTGAAGGGGCCGTTTGAAATGGGGCCAATACTTTTAGGCGTGTTTTCGGATTCTGCCCTCGTAACTTCAATCAGAGCACTCTGGGAAGCAGATTTGAGATCAGCATTTGAAAAACGTCTAGAGTTGTAGGTCTCATTTTATACGGCCACACCGACTTGGGATCCTTCTCTGATTAGCTTTATCGTTCAATATCTACACCTGCTAGTCGCCTATACCACTTGCTACTGCCCGCTCCCTGAACTCTCCAAATATCAAGAGTTGTCCTATTTTTCAGGGGTGCTGAGTCTCACGTTACGTTCACGTCGTCCTTTCAAAGGCACAAGGAAAAATAAATCACTCTTTGTGGTGGGGGATTGATTCATTGTGAGCTGCATTTTGCATTGATTCATTGGTGGCATTCGGAAATCATAGTGGTGGACATTCAAAAGGCAGAAATGGAAGGGAACGAAAAAGAACATTCATGGGCCTGACAACATATTTCATTCCTAAATAAATCTTTAAAAAGTAAGGCCAAGAGCGGTTACAGTCTTAACAATGGCAGCATGTGAGATCATTTGTTGTAGGAGTGATGTAAGGGGGTGGGTGAACAGTTAGCGGAAAACAAGGCGAAGGAAGGGGTTATTGTCTCAAAATCGTTTTATAGGTGCTTCTCTTAAGCCCTAATGTCGTAGATGAAGGCCTGGACCTGTCAAAATCGGCGATAAGGGAAATCCTAATTGATCCTTATATGGGTACGCTCTATTGCACATGCGTCTACAATACTCGGTCGACTAGTGGCGAGACTATAAAGCAAGGACTGAGAGGCTCGCTGATAGTAAGTTGGATATGGTATACTGAACTTGTAGTACTCCTACCTCTGCCTTTTAATTCGAAATCACGATTAGCTGATTACTGTAATTAGTGCTCGTTATGAATCTCATACATGAGTCTTTCGAAAGGAAACGAAGGGATCGAAAGGAAAGGAAAGGAGGTTTAGCTTATCTAAATCCTACCGTGATTCTCCCCACTCTAACCGCAAAAAACATCAGCCAATAGTGATGGCAGGTCATATTATTGGAAAGGAATACTAATACTCGACCAGGCATTACTCTTCACTTTTTGAATATCAAGGTTACTGAACTCATTGAAAGCTGGAATGAACGAGGAGTGCGGAAAAGAGATAACCTTAAAATGTGTGTAGGTTCTATGTTATATACATAGGGCCTTTGCATAGCTTGATGCTCTATTTTCTATGGTGGTGCTTCTGAATAGGTTGGTATACCCAGATATGTAGCTGCATAGGCCTCTGGGCTTAGTGGCTTCGTCCACTTCCGAATGCCTATTAGGATTTGATCGTTTTCGGGCATTATTCGGCCTTTTGTGTGGAGCTAGTGAAGCTGATGTAGTGGCAATCGCTTCATGGGAATCGGGTCCTTGATTGTTATTTACTCATGCTTATAAAGTCTTCCATGTTCTTGGAGTAGGTTCAGCTGTACTTCCGAGTACAATCACTCGTCTGGGGGAGATAAGTACTGATTTGTACATCAGTTGGCACCACCCTTTACCGTATGGGCCACAAATATCATCGCTACGTTTCATAATGGAAGTCGAGTGAGGGGCTAACCCCGAAACGGGATCAATTAACGTCGATGACTAACACTCAGAAAGGTTCAGAGATGGAAATTTTGAGTTGCAGTTTTACTTGCCTAGAAATCGAATAACTCAGCGGAGTATCCCTTTGGGACAGGATAATTGGTAGCTGAAAAACTAATTTGTCTGAGGTGAAAGGTATAGTCAGGTTAGCGCCCGCGAACTCTCGGAGGCTACTATTCAAGTCCCCATTCTAATGGTAATAGGGATCTGTAAACCTATTTTTACTTTGTCGTTGGTCTGGAAGGCCGACATCTATCTCTGCTCTCTCATGGTTTTAGGCTGTCTGTATATGTTCATTCATTCCAGCAATCCAATTCGGAGTAGTATTGCCCTTCATATAGTTATGTAAGAGTTGTTCAGACATGTCCATAAGTACATCTACTATGTAGTAACTACAGCGACTACTAATACATTCATAAGATAATAATTCGTTGCTAGGCAAAGTCATTTATCTATAACTATCCACTAACGGGATATCTCTTCCGAAGCTATTTGGACATGACGAGAATGTCAGAACTTAAGCATCTGCACATTTGCGGTCCATCTGAAAACAAATCTATTCGCTCAACGTTGAAAATGCACTTTCCCAGATGAAATTGCTGATAATTTCTCCAGACGCGCTTTGACTGTTGAATATTATCGGATATATAAGGGCGACAAATGGGTTTCACCATAAGGGCAAAGGATTTGTTGTTAAGGATAAAACATAATCTGATCGTTGCTTTCTAAGAGTGCTAGAAAACACAGTAGCCAAAGATTGATGAAAATGTAGCCTATATGAGCTGTGCCCATATCCTTCTTCAACGTATTTCCTCGCTCTTCTCTTTGAAGTATGATTGCACCCTTCAAGTCCTTTACTTCCAATTTTTACTTTCAACTACAACTCCTTCAAATCCGGCAATCACGCTGTGCATGTGGGCTGTTTTGTCTTGCTCACTATCTCAATTTGATTGCGCTTAGAAGCCCTGGAGAATCTTGATAACCATAGTGTATTCTATTTCCAGCTATTCCGCCACTATCTCCTTTCTTCTTTCTTCTCTCGAATTTATAGCCATTATTAGTTTCCCCTCTGAGATGCCCCCTCTCGACTTTTAAAATTAGATGATTTATTAGTCTGAAATTCAGTAAGATGAGAAATGTAGAAAACCCTGAAGGATTTGCGTACTCTTTCGAGCGGGAATACTGTGAAGAAGAGGCAATCCTGAAGGTAGCCTCGGCTGCAGACGGATTACCCTGTTACACATTCAATTGTAGGATAAGAAAAAAAGGGAATATTCGATGCAGTAGTTAGGCTCTCGTTTAACAATTCATATTATGTTTCATAGAGCATTTACAGATAGAAAGAAAAAGTTGGTTCTAATGAGGAATAAGAAACTGAGTGAAAGCTCTATGGCGAGCTAGAAACGAGACTACTGAACTGTTCATCCTTTCAATTTGATGTTTGAAAGATGGTCAACGGGGGAAGCTATAGCAGATTCGTATACTAGCAAGAATCAAAGTCAGTTGTCCATTCTCTTGCTTCAATGGAACAAAGCGTTTGGATGAGAACCCATTTACTTCGGTTCCAGGCTTGCTCTTATAAAGAAACCACCGCGGATATCAGCTGATCATTTCTGTTGATTATGCATGTGTTATAGAATTGGAGAGCAGTAGAAAGGAGAGAAATGGTTGCAAAGGCCGTTTAAACTTCGATGACCATTTCGAAGGGGATAAAACTCACGAGTTCTATGAAATTCGAAATTTTTCGCTGTTAAAACAAACTCATGGAAGAAAAGTTCTTTTGGTCACGATAATTTTGGGATATCTAGTTCCAGTTGAACGAATAGTTGAAGTAGTAGTCCAGAACAGTACAAAAGTGACGACTGGATTAATTGGACGAGCTGTTCAAAGGTTCGCGCTATGCATACAGCTGGCTTTAGTAAGCCACCTGCGGGTGATATGCGGGTCCCGGTGCGACTGGCGCAATCTATGCAGCTTCCACAACACTACCAGCTCTTCCATCTCGGTATGTACGTTTGCTGGTTTTGGGCCCTAATATCCCTATCTTGACCGTTTTTTGACCCGACAGCGTCCCTTGGCTATCCTTGGAGTTCATAAGTTCGTCCGAGGAAAAAATCTCAGACAGAATTTTTTCACGTGAATTGTGCCTTCAATGCAACTGAATTAAATGTCAGTTAAAATTTTTTTGTGAAGTAGGAAAAAAACATCCTCATAGAAGGATCTCTAGAATTTTGTACGAGTGCAATAGTTCAAGAATAAATCATTTTAGTAACATAGCAAGGTGCCCAGGTGGGCGCAGTGCTCTCCTTTGACCTTTCCATCCCATTGAAAGCTTCTCTGTCACACCTATCAAAGAATAAGTTATTGAAAGAGGTATTACACGAACGCTCTAAAAACTATTATCTTAAAATATTGCCAGACTATTCGCAGAAACGCTCAGTTAAGGTTTAAATGTTCAGCTCCTGTCTGCAATCCAATCCTCATTTGCACGGGAGATGTTTGAGCTATTAGGATACTTTGTAGCTAGGATATTCAAAATGTCATCTCATTCTCAGAACCTATTTTCATAATTATTTATTCAATTTTCACTCATTTTTTGCTTTGCTTTTCAGCAAGATAATTGATATTGAATGTCTACAAAGGGATTTCCCATTTTCTAATTTTCTTCGAATTCGCAGTATTAACGTTCCGTCATAACAGATAATGAGAGCACCTGCCCTTTTTAAAGCCTATTTTGTCTCAGCAAACAATCCAGATGTCATCATTTCAGCTACTGCAACGTCCTATGAGCCGATGCCGGCTGCTGCGTTCAATGGACTGAAGGAGTCAGCAAGTACGAATCCTGTGAATCACATTGAAGCATCTCTATGTCGCGTTTGTGAACGTATTTACGACGGTTCTCAGCACTTCGGCATTGAGGTATTTCTGTCTGTTTTTGAAAAGTTGGTGATGAAAAGCTAAAGTAGGGAATCAGAACGTATGTAGTGAATCTTCTTCAGTAATAGGTCAGGATCTTCTTCTCGGGGTCTTCGTGAGGGCAAGGGCGGCGTGCCGATCCCCTCGAAAGTAAGTTTCTCGGAAATTCACGTTACAAAAAACTTTTACATCAGTTTTTCTACTTTCGCTCTTATACAAGTGTAATCCATATGACGCCGACCTATGACGATCAGCTCTGGATAATGAAGATTCTCGATCATATGAGTCATCAAGGGCTTTCAGGATCGTTCTGCGAATATATACAACAATTTGCTTTTTTAGGTCCTCTCAAAGTTCTATGACGGCTCAAATACTCCAATGTGAGAGATAAAAGATAACATCGTCGATTCGGAGATTTAGAGACTTACAAAGCGAGATAAAATGGATAAATTAGACCCGAGAAGCGATCTAGGGTGTATACCCGTTGCCATTGGACAAGTACTGATGAGATAGGCTGTTTTCATAGTCTGCGATCCGGCCCGCTAGCGCACCGGCCGGGAGACCACTCGGCCGGTGGGATCGACCGAGATTCAGTTGCAAACAAGGGGCAACCGCCGCCCCCGGCCGGCGCTACGCTCGCGGGCCGGATCGCGGACTATGAAGGCAGCTATACGACTTAATTCAAATTTTTTAATATGCGATGAGCACTTTTGATCAGGGGATCGGGATGTAGATTTTTGTAAGAAACCGAAATATAAATGTCGAACAATGACGGACTCGGAAAAAAAAAATAAAAATCAAAAAAAGAATCTCTTCCCTTCGAAAAAGAAAGTCTTCGAAGAGCCGTCAATGTAGAGAGGTCCTCGCAAACCACTTAATAGCTTCATAGGTTTCTGTTTAGGTTTGTCGAGCATGTGCAGCGTTTTTTCGTCGATCAATCGAAGGCCGCAAGAAGTTCATTTGTCGTAGAGGAGCTAACCGCTGTCAACTGAATGGTTAGTAATTGTTATTTGTAATACTGGAAGGTTATGCTCTATGCGAGAGACCCATTTCGGTAGAACAAGTGGCACTTATGCTCTGTCCTTGTGGGCTAGTACGAAGACGGGGAGATGGACCCATAGAAGGAGTCGCACGGAATTTTGTGTGGCTTTGTCGGGAATTCACAGTGTTTCGTCCAGTGATTCGGGAAAGCCTATGAGATCTGAATGATAATTACGGCTTATCCGGGTTTGAGGC
>UZAF01017330.1:0-34782 GCA_900617895.1 Haemonchus placei
TAGATTTGTCATGTCGACGTTATTACTCTTTTCCACTACGGGATCATTCTCACAACGAAAATTTCGAAGTTTTTTTTTTGCCGTATTACTTGCATTTAATTCAGGTAATGTCGTCCACTACGTCCGTTGCGGAGAGAAGAAGGCAGGTGAGGTGTCTAGGTCGAAAGGATACAACACAGATGTCCAAGGAGACAATTTTCAGTTGTAATGGGTGGTCTCTGAAGGAAACCGGTTCAAGATAATAGAAGCAAAGAGAGAGGACGTAAATAGGAAGAACGGGGGTGGGGGGGAGGGGGAACAAATACATAAAATATGAGTGAACATGATGGATTTCAATTCGAAGATCGATAACTTAAAGGCAGATTAAGGAAAGTGGTGAAGAGATAGGTCAGAGCGAAGGCGTGAAATTACACAGGGAGTAGCCAACACACATTTTCAGACCTGACATTAGTGTGAATACTCAACAGTGGTGGGAACCCTCCCTTCTGAATTATGAACACGACAGGGCTAGAATATCATCTCGTTCTTGGGATGTACTCGGACTCTAAGTAGTGTTTGAAAGCGTAGTTCGTCTATGCAATTAGGGGGCGGTGGCTAACGATATGAAAGCCAAGGTTTTTCTCGTTCTAGACGAGTCTCGTATCAGGCGATTCGAAGGGATGGAAAGTCTGGTCTAGCTGGGCGGATATCGATCCAGGATTTGATCGTTCATCATGGCGTCCATGACTTTACCAAAATGTCAATATTTTAGGTTTTGGTTGGAGAACTTCCAGTTGACTTTCTGCGATTGATAGTTCCTCGTGATCAAGTGGCTGCATCTCAACAGCAGCAACAAACCCAGCAGGTAAGATTTGATAACGGTCAAACAAATAGGTAATTTTATCACAGGTACAAGCTAGTTGATGTAATAGCAACAGCACACTCGTTAAACTGTAGTGTTCCAGCTTGTCTACACAGGCGGTAGTTTCGTACCACCTAACACTCGTGGCCGGCTTTCAATCACTATTGCCGATGCCAATTTGGTTAGAAACTACGGTATTGTGAGAATGGACCCCTACTGCAGGTTGACCGTCATTTTTTCGCCTATCTAGTTTGCCGCAAATACTGAGAACCTTTCAGGCTTCGAGTAGGTCATGCGGTTTTCGAGACTCAGACAAAACTCAGTGGAGGCCGGAGTCCCGTATGGAATCGAACTGTGCATGCGTATCTGCCAAATGGCGTTGAGAGCATCTACATTCAAATTTTTGATGAGGTACATTTTTTTGGAGTCACATCGTTAGTCATTTGAGCTCTTTATGAAACCCAAAGAAAGAAATCCAAACTTCTTCGCATTTCAGAAAGCCTTTAGTGCTGATGAGTGTGTCGCTTGGGCTCATGTCATGCTTCCACCGGCCATCTTCAGTGGAGAAACAATCGATGACTACTATCCATTGAGCGGACAGCAGGTTTCTTGATGTTTTTCTTTCCTACAATGAGCACAAATTACAGCCCATTCTGTTGCTTTGATGAACCTAATTTCGAAAGAATTCGAATTCAGGGCGAAGGAAAAGAGGGTATGCTCCATCTGGTCATATCTTTCGCTCCGGTAGAAGGTACCCTTCCTACAGCCGTCGTGTTACCTGCGACAGCATCTCCACCAATGCCAGGTATGCGTTAGCCCCAGATAAGGAGTATGAGGAGAACGATTGTGTACTCGGCCTTGTTTGCCTAGGATCGGGTACGAAAATTAATTGACGTCAGGCACGAAGACGTTCGGATCGATTACTAGATTTCGAGCCTTCCGCTGCCTGAATCTATGTTGATGACAACTGCTCAAATTCCAAAGCCACTACCCAAAGCTTGCGCTTTATGCTGATCAAATTGCCTTCAAGTAGTTCTGATTGAACTAGTATAGAGTCTGTGACTTGTTCAAGCTGCATATTCAATGCCTTCACATAAGTTTAGAACATAGATTACGAAAACCTTGGTATTGCTGCTACCCTCCTGACCCTTAAGTTGTAACCGTATATCCCGTCCTAAAATCGTCTTGTCCCCTTCAGTAAACCCTATATGTTTCAGTTGAGATAACCGAAGAAGACACCAAAGAATTGGAAGCAATGTTCCCTGGTGTGGATAAAGAAGTGATCAGATGTGTCCTCGAAGAGAGCAGAGGTTTCTGCTTTTATATGGTTTTTCTACAACTGATTTTGTCTTTTCTTAATATTATTGGTCACAGGTGACAAGGATGCGACGGTCAGTGCTCTTCTGGAGATGAGCAAAACATAATTTTTGCGAGTGGAGTCATCAAGGCATCTGGCATTTACGAGTGATACTTCTAATCTCCATTGAAATATGGGAAGTTGCTTCTTCTCCCTTATTAAATTGCAGAATTTGAATTGTTTCTTTTCCGCAACAATTGTATTTATGATATATTAAGCACTTTTCTGCTTTCGAAGTGATATTGCATTGGTCATTGTGATGCTATACCCGTTTCTGTGCATATGTGGTAGTGACAAGCCCTGCTCGCTTTCCTGAATATTAAGTTTGTGTATGATTCTGTAAAATCATTCCTTAAAGGGTGATCGCTAAATAATAATTTTCGTTTTTCTTTCTCTGTCAGCGCACAGAATAGTTAAAAGGAACGGTTTCGGAGCATCTCTCAAAAGGGCTCCACAGAGTGAACACTGAAGTTCACTACAAGAAATCTTTTAGTCCCGTGCAGTTGAGCACGGCTACTTCAACCAAAATAAGAACGTTCCCAGACTTCTTCCATTTTTCAGAATAAAACTTCAGTACTCTGCCCATTCCCCAGGATGCATCCATTACCGTTCATCGCCTCACCCTCAATAACCATTGAGCTTATCATGTTTTGAGATCAAGAGAAACCTCAAAACTTGTCCGAGAATAAGAAGCTCGATTAGTTGGGTACTTGAGCTTCTCTCTTCCATTCCTGGGTCGTCATTCTCCAGAACTTTCCTTTGCTTAGGAGTACTGACTCGAGGGCGGAGTTTGCTCCACAGTTATCATTTCAGACTTTCGAATTTAGTGAATAGGTAGAGGTAGCCAATTCCGTCCAAGGAAATGTGTCGCCCTCCCACAGTCGTTCAGTTGTTAACAAGCCTGCCTGAGGATAAAGGTTAAAATCTTGGAAATCGGTTGGCTCTGCAAGTTCTTCCATAGGCCAACTGCGAATTCAGAACCTGCTACGATTTTGAGTTCAAGAGAAATCAACAACAATAAGTTGATCCTGCCGGAGCGCTATGATCGCTTTTTGATGTAAAGGAATTCTAAAAAGGCCACGAAATGAAACAAATGTGCGACATCACAGCAAGTCTGTTTTAAATTATTTGTCGTGGGAGATAATCGGAGACAACTTTTGCATCACCACCGTGGTCGTTAACGATCATTTAAAGGGTGTAGTTACGCCCATTTGGCGCCCGAACAGGAACGCCGCTGCGTGGGATTCAAGTGGAACGAAAAAACCGCGCGAACGTCCGTTGTCGTTGGTGAGGCAGGTCATTATTCAGAGCCAATGCTTACATGGTCGACATGTTTTTCAATTGTCAGGTAAGATTTCGCTTGTAATAGCTTATTTGCTCGGAAGTTCTTTATCCTATGGTTCATTAGGTACGAATAACCGTAAAGAGATGAGTTGAAGACGCAGTCGGGCAAAGTTCTCAACGAAAAACCTGAGTCGCCATTTCTGCATGAAACAAAATCAGGTAAATTGTTTCCTTTTTCATTTTATCCCTTAAAATGTGATCCACGCCGACACCCGTACCTTATTTTTTCCCTTTCTAAGCCTACGATGTTCGGTATTAGCCGAACCCGGGGAAGATGCACATGAAGTGGTAAGGGAGCTCAACTTATCTCACCTTTGGGTGGAATAGGTTGAGATCTCCTTTGCTACTTCGCTCTTCTCTAGATAAATGCCTCCGGGCAAACTGCGAAGGTCGCAGAAAGGTACGGATCGACAACGAACTGTATGGACGAACCAGGAGCTGCTCATAGTGTTTCGTTTAACGAGCTGTGTGCACACTGGTTTACGAATTACTGTTCTTAAATGTTGTCGAGTTAAAAGGCAAGATTGGCTACAATTGGCACATTTTTGAATAGATCCTATATCTATGCAATAAGCCGAATTGTAACATTTTGGTTTAGTTCTATACCATTGATTACAAACATCGTTACCTTTTGTAACTTATAATCCTTTTAGGGAGCGGAAGTACAGGCTGAAGACTATCGATAGATTCGCAAACTATACAGCGACTTCGAAGTAAACATCACAACAACTCAAGGAAGACCTGAATACATCATGAATTCATCGCAATTTTTATATTTCCCTAAATAAATCCTTCCACACGCATTTTCATTGAAGTTCACATTTCTTGCCTTTCACAGATTTCGACTTCATCCAGTTTGTTCGGGCACTAGAACATTTCTTCATGCATACGGCCTCCTGAATGCAGCAAATGGATACGAATACACAGGAACGAAAAAATTCTGTATGGGTACGACAAATTGCGCGGCGAAGTTCGTATCGATTTGAACGACTTTAGCGCCTATCCTTGAGGCTCAAATTTGAAGTGGAGTAGATTAGAAGGACCATCTGAACCTACTAAACTACACTACTTGGAGTTTGTGCCCAGAAAATTGGCGTCAGAGTCGCACAAATCGTCACAAACTTCGCCGCGCGCGTCCTCGGACGTACGCAGTGCGTCCCCATAATCTTACAATGACCTCACCGTTAACTAAAATGCTATGGATAAAAAATTCACGGACAACATGCTTCCTTTCACGGCATTACCGAATTTGTACAAATCCTCAATTCCCCACATACAGACTCATTGAGTGGGGACCCTTGCGCAAGGAGGATGATGGGCGAATGTGTGACTTCCTTTCGATGAATCAGAATCCCACAACTTGATTAGTGTAGTGACCGAGCTCGCTAGCAGAGACTCGTACTCGTTCCAGATGGGGGTTATTAGGAGTGTATCTCTTCACAAAGACCGATTCGAAAGGATAGCTGTTGCTAAATAAAACTGAACAGGTCTGCCGTGCCTCATAAATACCGCCCCTCCTTATGGACCACGCCCCGTCTAGCGCCAACGATACCTCAATCTTCACACTACAAGTTCCCCATTTAAGCGTGAAGAAATACAACGTTCAAATAGATGTGTTGCAGATAGTCACGCACTACTACGGAACATGCGCTCGAACGCCTTTTCTCAATTCATAGAGGTCGCTTGTTCTTCATTTTGTTAGAGTGCACTCTCAGAATGGAAAGCTTCCTTGTTCCTGCCCTTTTGTGACATCCCATTAAGAAGTAATAGTTTTCGGTACTTAACATCGTATTACTTCCTGAGATCATGTGACGTACGCAGTCTGCCAATGGGAAATCCTCTAAAAGGATCGTAACTTTTGGATTCTGATAGATGATGAATTGAGTTGGAGATTTCCGGATCGTGAGGGTAAAGAGTGGAAGGAATGTTTTGGGAGCCTTATTCAAACTTCCCAATCCCCGAATCTGCCAGCTTAGGTAACTGCAATGTGCTCTTTGTGTTCAGCTGTGAATGTCTACTTATTGTTAGGACTGATGAGAGGTGGCTTCAACTGTTTGGAAAAGGCAGCCCTGACTAATAAAGGTACAGTTGCCAAGCACTCCTCTTATCTCCTCTACGACTTCAGCAGTTACGTATCGATTGTGGGAATCAAAAGAGCCGCGAATGCGTATTGATCGAGGGTATCAGCGATCCCATCGATTCTTTCTTTCTTTTCTTCCTCTCTTCCTTATGGTGTCTCTTAGAGTACAGAAGCTTGCATTATACAGGTTACCCTACGTTCGTCCCCTGATAGACACGTATTTGACCCTGTCAGAAGATTCCGGTCCTCCCATGGGGTGCCAGCATTGGTTAATTGCTGTCGCAGCGTTCACTCGCCCAATGCCTACATCTCAAGGCATTTGACATAAGCTGGCACCCAACAGTTACCTCTTGGGGCGAGGTAGAAACGAACCCAGATTGAACTTGCGTGCCAAAGTGCTGTTGTGCTCTTATCGCGTACCGGGAAGCCTTCACCCACCCAGGGCAACGTAGTGTGAAGTGGGTACACTGTCCCACAGAGCAAGGTGCGGTCACTGCGTACTACGAAGCCCGAGGCCCACCGGCTGGCGACAAACCGCTTCTGGTGAGGGGGACCGACATCACGGTTTCGTCGCAGGACCGTCGCTTGCTCGTTTCAAGTGAAATCAGCTGTGTAGCACGACGACACGCATTGATCGAGCGTCGTGGTGTTTTTCTCGACGTGAATTCAGCGATGTAGCGTTTTTATGGTGAAGAACTGGCCTGCTGGGTCTTCTAAATCATCTCACCCATTTTGTTGTCTCAAAGCAACAACGGACGCTCTATGCCGAAACGTCCATCAAAACCAGCGAGGTTGTTTTGACCAGCAGCAACCACAGCTCGTTAATAAGTGATCAATATATACGATCATCATAAGACGTTCCTTTGTCTTGTAATAAGACATTGTTTTCCGATTGGAACCCACCTGACTTCGACTCGTTCTCATTTGTCTTTCATTCGTTGTGTTTACGTTCTGTGGACATCAAAAGAATGGTGATTGCCCAAGTTTTTTCCTTATCTTGATCACAGTGGTGTTACGGGAACAATTTTCCACTAGTGAGCCATCCTTTTCTCATTCCTGATTCCACTTGGGTAATTCGAATGCAAAGGTGTTTTGAGAATACTCTGAAATACATNATTTGATCATGAGAACGACTGAAATGCAGCAAAATGCACCACCAAGTTTCTCTTTGTTCAGTTGCTTTCGTGCATCTACGTTTTCCATATTGATATATTTGACTTTTCCGTCATCTTTGCTCAATCAATGTTTCGAGTGGGGCGTGCATTGTGTGCGTATCGATCGATTCATAGTGCACAGTCGTTTGAAATCTATCAAGAACTTCTGCCTGCATTTTGTATTCGCGTATTCTCTGTTTTATTGCTGAAACATAAACTTTGTGAACTTTAAGTTCCTGTTTAGGGTATTGTTTGCTTAACGCGCCGATATGGCGTGTCTTAGGAAACTAAAAGACGACATCTCGGTTTTGGAATCTCTTTTTCCGAAAAATCATGAACGGTTGCAGGTAAGTAACAAGGCTGTAACGTACAATTTAGATATATCATAAGGCCATTTGTGAATAGAAAAAGCAGAGGGATCGATGTTACTTTTCTTTAGGTGCTAGTTGCATCTGTTGATGAAATCACTCTGAGATTCATAGACGGAACTGGGCGGTCGGTAATCATCAATGCCAACATCTTGGTGAGTAGAACTATTCAAGGTGTTTTGAGTTTTTTTTTTTCGAGGGATTTTTTTTGTCGATCTTAGGCAACCTGTCAATGACAGGTGTTCCAGAGCATAATCTACGAAGTGGTCCTTCTCACCTTGAATGAGAGGGTACGTAGTGTTCAAAATTCTGAACAATATAGAGCAGGACTTGGGCGCTATTCAGGCATTGCATTCAAGAATTCCTTCGACATTGTTTACCGCAAAATATTCGACTTTAATTCTGTTGAGGGACTATCTGCAGCGAGTTGTAGTGCTAGCACCGAGGCAGCTCAGCTGGATTAGTTTTTTAGAGTATATTATGTTTGCCCAGTTCTAAATTAGGCTTAACTTGTCGCGCTTCGGGCTCACCACGTGTTTTTGCTACCTACTTTGACATCCAGTTCCAACCTTTCCCTAGCATCTAAATTTTAAATTGAACTCGGTCTCAGTATTCTGTTACAAGAAACTCATCCTATAGTAATTTGGATGAAGAGGCAGACTTCAAACCTCAAGCAACGAAAACACAGTGTCATGCAGCAGTTCAGAACTTTTCGTGGTTACGATTCAGTAAGGTGAAGTCAATTATCAAAGCGGTGGTTGTTTACAGCACAAGAACTAGTGTCAATAAACATTCGTTAATGTCTTTTACTTTGCTTATCCTTCCACATGATTATGCGAAGGTATCCATTTTGGCCTGGTGATGCTCGCCTTTTGCTGAAATTCAGATCTCACCCTTCTCCCAACATGTAATTGAATGGAAAACTATTAAATTGAGCCAAGAAATTAGATTATGAAATTGGGTTTGCCGGGTGAAGCTTGATTAGGATGAAACTATGCAGTAGAAATGGAACAAGTGAAAGGAGTGTGTTGAAAAATGATGGTTCTGAGAACCCAACTTTCTACATATAATATTGGTGGGTAGCTTGTGTATAGGCCATGATTTGTATTTATGAATCGGAGCATGATTCTGTTCCTACTTGTTCAGAATAAATCTAACCACAGCTTTTCAAGTCCTGCTACGATTACTCCGTCCCGAATAGGATAAGTCAAGAGCCTGTTTGCATGAGTGATTCTTTTCTTGCTTCCCCACTTTATCATATAATTAGGTTTCATCAGAATCATGACAAAATGGTCAGAGGTGATTACTACCTGTGTCTTCTAAGAGTCATGAATGTTTGTATTGTATTGAATGTAAGATGTGGACTAGTTAGATCCATGAAAATTATTCGATTGATTTAGGAGGATTATCCACGTCAGGCTCCTTTGTGGTTCAGCGAGTCAGACGATGCTGTGATTTGTTCCGCACTAGAACGACTTTCTTCAGGGGCCGATCAACAGAATTGCCTACTTGCTCAGGTAAATCAGATATTCAAGTAGACTATTGCATAGTCATAGCCATAAGGGCGCTGAGGCGTAAATCGTAAATCTCATTGTCTGTAGCTGGAATCGATTCGTAACAGTGGATGGCTTCTGAGAAATCCTTTCTAGAAACTTGAATTTCTGTTTTTGTAAGCAGCCGTGCCTGCGTGTGGAGATACATTTTTTGTAGAGGTCATTATTGCTTGCCTATATTTAATGCCTCTGCTATTTCAGATCCACAAGTTGGTCTCAGAACTTTGTCGTCAATATAACGTCACAATACCATCAGAATTAACTCGCCTGGCTCCGCCTGATGATGATGATCTAAAAGATGAAGGGCAAGGCAGTGATATGGAGTCGGAGGACGAAGAGGGCGAGGAAATGGTTGAGGTATCATTATAAATGGGGTACAGAATTCGCATTGGCCTATGATAGCTGTGTTTTTCATTCGTAGATCGCCGAAGTTGACATGACCGAGGAGGAACCTCACGCAAGCACAGACGACGATGTGTCTCCAGAAGGAAAGGAGATGCTCGAAAAAATCACAAGGTCTACTCGTCAACAGCATCTGAATGGAAATGTGAGCGAGCTAAATGTCTAATTTGAAAGCTGCTCTTTATTGTTGGAATCATAAGTTTAAAGGACTCAAGAATGAGAGAGCTTCATTTTGTAGCGCTGGATTCATACTAATGTTCTGATCCTTATGTTATTGTATAACACCAGCTGTCGACAATGATTTCATTTTTCAGATTCAAGGATCCGTAACGGCTACTGATCGCCTTATGAAAGAAATGAGAGATATCTACAAGAGTGAACACTTCAAGAACGGTTTGACCTTCATGAAATTTCAATTAGATTTTCTTTCATTTTTGATGGCTTTTTTCAACTTAAAAATTTTCCAAGAACGCGTCGATTAGGCACTCTTGCCTTTGTTACACGAACGATTAGCTCTGACGGTACCTGTCCTTCATATTCTTCATATTGAAAACTCTGCTCAAAATAGGCATATACATACAGTTGCTCAAAATTGCTCAGCAATTAATAAGTAAATGTTGCTCTGGTAATTAAAACCTGGATGTGACAAACTTTTGATGCTCAGCAGAATGTGCTTCCAGCTACTTGGTTTTTTTAACTGTAATCATCAGTGGTGAGCAACAATAAATGGGAAGTGGTGCAAAGGCGAATACAAAAACACGGAGCAGATTTTCACGCGTCACGAAAGTAGCTGCCATTAGTTACAGCTGTTGTCTAACTCTAGCCGTGACATCCTTTGTAATGCATATAATGTTCTCAACTAGACTAGATTTTTGTGTAAGAACTGCAGCGATATTGAGCCTTAGCTGAATCCCTCCAGTTATTTTGTTAAGCTTATACACACGATCCTCCTCTTAGTAAAACTCACCATATCTCGTTGCATTTAGTCAAAATCCTACTGGAATGTTTTTTCACCCCACATAATGTCGTGTTTGAGACAGCTTTCTATTTCTATTCATCAAAATTTGAATCTAGTTGAGTTCGATACCATTTATATCAGCATGCTCTACCGTAATCTAGGCCTTTTTATTCTTTTATATGGACATTGTTTCGTCTATTTTGTGAATACACATCGATTTTTTTTTCAACTGACTTGTGATCCGTATTGATCACATCTGTGCTATATATCACATAGGATTTGTTTATTTCGAAAGTTGAGTTAGTTCATTTGTTTAGGTGTTTATTCTATTGAGTTACGTGATGGAGATAACTTGTACGAGTGGTGGGTGAAGCTTTACAAGGTATAACGCTTTTGTTGCGTTTGCTTCACATCTGCCTCGTTCAAGTTCATATGTTTAGGTGGATTCCGATAGTGCTCTTTACTCTGACCTTCTGACATTAGCCACTGAGCACAAGCAGGATCACATACTCTTCCACTTTCTCTTTAACGAGAATTTCCCGTGCGATCCACCTTTCGTACGTCTAGTGTCACCAACGGTAAGTAGAATTGAGTTAAGTGTATTTTTACAACATATCGATGAGAAGGTTCGATCGAAAAGCTTTTAGTCACGTCTGGTAAATTTCTGTTAAGCTGAGGGGTCTTTTTTTGTGAGCATTTGTCACCCTACTGAGAAGAAACCTCGGAAAAAAGGGTTGCAAGCAGCGTTGGTGCTAAAATCCTTACAACTTATAATATCAGGTTCATGAAGAAGTATCCTCACACTGCTAAAGCTTTCGTTCTTTGTTCTGCGTACTTGAGTCGCGAGATATTTGTAAACTTCCAGCAGTCTGAATGGACTAGTTTCAGGTGTCAAATGGATATGTTCTCGGTGGTGGAGCCATATGCATGGAGTTGCTGACAAAGCAGGGATGGTCATCAGCGTATTCGATCGAGTCTCTTATCCTTCAGATTGCAGCGACACTTGTCAAGGGGAAAGCTAGGATACAGTTTGAGGCTAAGGTTTGTTTTNCCCGAGTGAATTGATTAATCTTCTCATATTTCAGGCGCAGTATAGTCTCGCAAGAGCTCAGCAGTCGTTCAAGTCACTGGTACAAATACATGCTAAATCGGGCTGGTATACACCGCCAACGACCGAGGGATGACGGCAATTTAACCTAGAAGAAAATGTCTTTGGTATTGTATAACGGTTTATCTTCAACATTTCATTCTCTCCTAACTTTATTGAAGTGAAGTTTCCGTTTTCTCCTGGTGGTCATCTGAAAATATCAGGTTATCCGGATTCCGATCATTTCACCGTGGTCGAAATTGCTGTCTCCATCATTTACTATTTTCTTTTTACATAATCACAGATTTTTTTATTTAGTATTTTCTGGTCATAAAACACTGGATCAATGTCTAGTGTTCTCCACTTTTTTTTTAATCTGTGGTAACTATATCCCGATTCCCCATTTTTTTAATCTGCACTTGTACAGTTTATCTGAGAGGAGTCCTCCAATTGCTTGAAGGAGATCGTTAGTATTCTGAAGTTTTGAAGCACATTTATGAGGGTTAGGTATGTTCTTTTTTTCTTGAAGTTCTTTTTCATTGGTGATGATATTGCCTGGTAGTTGTCTGATTAATGGATGTGGTATGTGGGATTTTTCCCATGTTCTGTCTATGTTTTTGAATTAAATTTTGATACACATTAGTCCTGGTACAGAAGTAGCTCTGATAATCATCGCTGACGAAATATCAGATCAACATCGATTACTACAGTTTCTAAAAGATGTATTGTTTTTTGTTTTCACTTCACGGACTTCAGAAGACCAGATAAAAATGCAGGTGTGCCGTGGACAGTATTTCCTGTTCGACAGTTAACTTTTAATATTCTTCGGAGGCTTGGAATACAGTACAACAACTAGAAACAGAGGGGTTCAGTGATTAAGAATTGTAAAAGTAGCCATGATCGCCTACAACATGAATGAATTAGAAACCCTAAATACTAAGAGCCAAGAACAACTATTAGCCGAGGTAATGGTCTCAAGGACTAAAATGTCATTTTATCACAGAAGAATGTGAAACCTCTGGAACTCTCCGATTTCTCCAAGAACCGCTACCAGCAACCNTGTCTCGCAGGATAACTTATTTTAAACTGTACGTTGTCCATTTTGGTGGTACGACTTATTACAGTGCTACGCCATCCCCTTGACTTTCCAAAGCTTTTATATATCTTAATCAGCTTTTCCTTCACTGGGCCATCCAGGAATAAGGCGAAGGGTTGAGGAAAGATAACCTATTTCTTAAGTCAATCGTCTGAAAAAAAGAAACAAGTTCAAGTGCAGTGGTCTGTGGAAGGACCTGTTAACCAGTGGTTTGGGAAAGGAGCATTAACCAGTGGTCTGGGGAAGGACCACTCAACCAGGTTGAAAGGAGCAGCAAACCAACTATACTGACCCAACCGTTTGTCCAAGTGGATCGTAATGTCGAGACCGAAATTTGTGTATACGCTATTATCCAGGTAAGGTTGTCAAAGAATTCGACTGGATCGGCCCCATATTGAAATGTCAGAACGGTTTTGCATTTAGTAACCAACCAGAACTGCAGAAAAAAAAGGTTCTAGGAATTTGGAAAGTGTGGCTCGTGACTCGGTTTGCTCTGTATGGCAGAGGTCAAAAAAAAAGTTGAAAGTGATTCATTTGACCTTCATCGGTCTCCTCCAACTCCTTTACTTTTCAGCTTTCTTTTGTTAATTTCTATCGACTCTTGGGTTTATTCTCAGAGGAGTTTTCCTATTTTCTTTTATTTCGTTAATATTTCGGACTGTTTGTTTACGGTTGCAGTTCCGCGGATCCGCTATTAACTGTTTGTTTACCGATGCTGCGTGTTCCAAACAATTTTTAATCTTGCTAGATAAAAGTGAAGTAAACTAGTTGATCCACATTGGGTGAAAAGCTCAGATAGGAACACCTAGAACATTTACGCAAATATAAACGACAAAGTTCAGCCCTGGCCACATACAGTCAATTACGACGTGTTGTAACCATCAGTCCGCCCGCGGAGGATACGGCGCAATATGTTGTGATATAAGTAACATGTATTGCGTTGTCGTACTTCGTTCCATGACGCTGTAGATGTCCTCGTCGCCTGTTAACCGACATAGTTCACCTGTACTCGGGACTTCCCGCTCCCACAACTGCTCTTCCAACTTCTAACGGAAAGGATGTTTTGAGAAAATTGAATGGCAAGTTGTGCCGTTAGCACGACCTGGGAATTAAGTTCCACTCAGGCAAAGTCGACGTTGGCCAGATTTTCGGTCTCCATTGTCTAGACTCCAACCTAATGTCATCCTTGCCTGGGAATTCGGAAGAACTAGCTTGTGCACTATTTGAATCGCATGCTATTGCATGGAAGATGAACGCATCTAAGCGCTCATGAGTCGCTATGTGGAAGTCGAGTGTGTGGTGCATTCCAAGAAAGGATTGTTAGGAGCCAAAAAGAAGTCCATTACCTTTATTTAAGCGACTAGCGACGGAGATGTGCCACACGCTTCCTACATAGTAAAGTACCTTGTTGAGATTACCTATAGCATGCTTGTGTCGCCTAAATGAAGCCATTCATTCAGCTGGAATGTTTGCAGAATGCAATATTGGTATTTGAACGTCTCCCATTACGATGTGCCCACACATTTGCGAGAGATCTGATCGCAATGGGATATTTTTCAGCCGTTTTACAACCAAAAACGCCGCATGAAAACATGCCCTTTCAGCTCATGGGGAATGTCCAGCTGTGATGTTGTCGTTTTTCTTCGTCCCGATCAGAGTCCATCCCTGCGTCGTCCTTTGGTGCGGGCTTTTAGATTGGAATGTTTGCTCTAGTATTGTTGTAGTATAGCTATCCAGCTTATTACTAGTTCTATAAATTTCCCATCACTGTTGGCCATATGATCAGAGGCTTCCAAATCTTGAGTGCGGCAATCAAGCAGTCCCTAGGCGACTAGTAAGGGAGGTGCGCGGCAAAAGACATTCTAGCCAGGACCCTTAGTCTGAGTGTCGTTTCGCGAATTTTTTAAAACTTCAAGTCGGACTTATGTGTTCTGCAATTTTCTTTTCATAATCTCATTCCTTGAAATGTTTGCAAAGGGATTCCGGAATCTGAATCGGTAATAGCACGGCTAAAAAGCTTAGCCTGAATCTGATTGGATTCGCGATAGGACGGTTAAAGAATAACGGTTAAGCACGAACGATTAAGAACTTCTCACAGTCTCAGCCATATATTTATAACAAACCAATAAACGAAGGTTTTTCTTGAAGAGGGAGGGTTCTTTTTGATTCCCCATTTGCTCAAGGGATCAAAGAGGCTGTGCGGTATACGTGCAGGACTTAACCAGGCGTTACGCTTGTACAAATGGACGTAGGCGACCGCTTGTCAGTGCTGCTCGGCCTTTTTTCGCTCGGTCCACGTGAAGACGCCGTCCGACGAAAAAGCCGCGGCAAAGACGTGGGCGCGGCGAGGCGGCGCCGCGCGAGCGAGTCGCGGCGGCGAGTTGTGGGACGTCTGCGCGGCGTGTGGTCCGCGCTGGCGGCCATCCTGCCCTGCTTTGCGGTCGTCCAAGCTGAGTGTTGTTTTGCGATGTTTCATCTCCGTTTAACTTTTGCAGCACGGCTTCTGTTTTGTCTGCAAATAGCCATAATAGTATGATTGTTCAGTTTATTTGGCAAATTTGTGTTGAATTGTCACTCCAAGATCGTGAAATTTGTACCTGTTCGGTTTTTTCTACCTCGTTCGCTCGAAATTGACTGACCTTCTTTTTTCTGTTTCACTGTTTCCACGTTTTTACTTAAACTGTGTCGTTCATACATAGTTTAAACTATGACTTTATTAGCGGCGTAGGTGGTAGAATATATAATCACCGGAACGAAACTTTTACAATGACTCATACATGTGCTGGCAAAGCGCTCACGTGCCGCATTATCTTCTCTTTCACATAGTCACTGTTGGGGTATCATGCTTAGGTTTTTGATTGCAGTGTGTATTGATCGTTTTGTTGATTGATGTCAAATAGCGAGTTATTCTGTTTCTCAAAGGGTTTTGAATCTACTTAATATTCGGAGATGAGTGTTTCTGCCTATGACCATGACTATATTTCACCATCACACCCGTCCACACCGGCCAATGCGTCAGTGGTTCAACGTCCAGTTCAACCTCCAAGGTAATCGATCATTTCATTTATTTTTTTTTTGTCTTCATTAGCTTGAAAGTCGGCTTTTTAGACTTTCGTATTCAATGTTGACGTACTATCAAACTCCCTTTAATGAACGCATTCATTTTTATCGAGCTAAAAATGGCTCATCTAAAAAGAATTCAAAAGAGTTGAAAACAGATTTTCTGGATTCTGTTACTGTTATATTTACTTAGCTCTTACCATGTTCATTCAAAGTAAAAGTACGGCGAACTGTTTTTTGTTTTTCGCATGCAAATGGTATGCAAACATTACTGGCCGATTGAATTTCTTCTCATATGTTTTGGGTGAATCAGATGACGTGAATAGTAGCGCATTGATTGTTTCTCTGATTCTCAAGAAAATGCCAACTGATTAAAAAAAGTTGTAGTAGTCTATCGATTAGGTTCCGTCGGAACTCACTCAAGCCCTTCAACTTTGAATTGCTGGAAAGTCGAAGTTGAAATGTGGATTCGAAATTGAAATGAATTCGAACAAGGTAGATTAGTATGACGTCAGTGTGTTCAGTACCTACTGAACTCTGCCACGTCTTCGCATACTTTTCCCTTGAACACTGTCTTGTGGATAATGTTTGCTACTGATTGATAAGGAGATTCCTTTTTTCACGAGGTAATTAGTTGGTGTGACTCTTTCTGTAAGATGTTGTGCCAATCTGTAAAATGCTTTTTCAATGTTAATTCCATATGCGAAGTTTGATAGGTGAGTTTCAAGACTAGTGTTAGTTGAAATTAACTCATCGAATCAGGAAATGAATCATCGAATCAGCGAATATGCAAAGTGCAGTACCCCTGATAATGGTGTTTTTTACACTAAAGTTTCTTGCTGCTATATAAAGCGGTCAGTTTTTGGTTGCTTTTCTCTGCGGCACAATGAGGCCGTGTTTGAGGTTTCGAATTACTTACTCCATCTTCTAGATTACATCGATTGAAATAACAACTGGTACAGACGGCTTGAGTAGCTGAGACTGGAAGCAGGTGATACAGGGTTAATTGAAATACATGAGGTAGGAAACACGCAGTAGAAAAAATGCAACAACGTTTGTCTAAGAACGAGATGGGCTTGTTTGAATTTCATGAGTGGGAGAAAGTTGTAAATGATTATGGGCAAACTCAAAGCGGGTAAACGTGTTACAATTTTATTTCATTAGTTTTGTTGAAACTCGTTCCTTGTTCACATTATTAGCCTTTCTGCCATACTCGGTGTCCTTTTTTACGCATAAGTTATCACTTTTTTCTATTGTACGATAATTTGACCGATGATTGTTGAACTAGAGTTTACCGTGTATGCCCACCATGTTGGCTTTAAAATACTGAAATGTTGGAAGTGCAGGCTGAAGAAGCAGTTTCATTGCCTGTCTTTCACGCTATATTGAGAAAATCATTCATTTAAAACGGAAATTAACTAATGCCTCTCTTCTCATGTTGTTCAAAGCCTTTGGAAAGTTCCTGATATTTAGTTGGGACAATGTTTTTCAGTCAATCTTCCAGATTTCACATCTTAAACAAAATTGTGAAGTCGGATCAAGCTGTACACGATGTATTTCATAATTCTATAAGTTAACATTACTGTAAAAAAAAGTTTTGCGATTTGCCCACATAGGCTCGATGTTTTTCTCACCCTCACCTTTCATCTTTTATAAGATATGCAAAAAATCCAATTCTATTGCTCTTTCGAAAACAAATTCAAAGGAGCCGGCGCTGTGATAGTGAAACATAACTTAAGATTTTTTGAAATTTTTATTGATCAAGTATAATAAAAAANAAAAAATAGGGTTGTTAGAGTGGTTGTGGTATCTCTTTCCTACGGTTGTGCATGGGTTTCCATTTCCTCTTTTTCAGAGTTGTTCAGACGTCGGTCAAGGGCACGAATTTCATACGCTCACCTGTAGTGCAGACAAGACCAATCGTTGGTCAGGTGTGGCGATCTGCACAATCACATGTATATGTTAATCAAGCTCCTGGAATAAGTCAGTTCTGGACACATCCCATATGAACCCCACAGTGTTAGTTCCATTGAAATTCCCAATTTTTAGCTTATACACACCAGTTGAATCAGAACACGTTGGCTGGTGCTCCTCGTAGTCGCCAGATAATAGTTCAACAACAGCAACAACCACAGCAACTCCACCAGCAGTCACAACAGCCGCCACCACTACAGCAGCAACAACAACAACCACAGCAAGTTGTTTATCAGCGACAGCATTTCAATCAAAAAGCTGAGCTACAAGGAGATGGATACATCTATCGTCAACAGGGTATCTTTAAGAAATTCATTTGAAAAGAAAATCGAGATGTACATGTACTCAAAGCCTTATTTCAGTGGTATATACGGGTAATGAGCAACAGCAGCAGCCGCAACAACAACAGCAACCACAACTACAGCAACAGCCGGTACAAAACTTTTCGTACGCATCTGTGGCAACAACCCAATCTTATGTGCCTGCGGAGATCTCCAACACATCGGAGGGTGGCTCCTATGACAATAGTTCCTCCCTCAATCTGGTTGTTCCGATTCGTGAACCTTCACCTGAACCGGTAAGTAAACAATATAGTTCTTGAAGGTTTTTTTTCTGTTGGCTCTCATATGTATTGGCCGTTCTCAATTGTTCTTAAATAATTGTTCAGCGAATTTCTATTAGATAAATTTCCTTTCGGCTACTGGTAGATTTCATTGGTAGTTATTTTTATAATAGATCATTACGTTCTTTCTCGAAAGTTTTTTCTGCTGCTTTATACTAGTAACAAAAAAATTCTATCGAAATTTTCTTCTCAGGTTGTGGAGGAACCTCCGGCACCAGCAGTTCAAGATCCATCGACTAGTGAGGTCCCTGAAGAAGAGGACATCGCTGATGATGGCGAGATTGATATCCAGGTGCCTTTTTTGGCCTGCTTTTATGGGTGTGTCCATTAATATATTCACAAACAGTATCCCTGTTTTAGATTCGCAACGTCGTTTGCAATTATACTTTGCCATTGCATATAGATCTGCGAAAATTGGCACTGAATAGTAATAATGTGACATTCGACAGAGGACGTGGTGTAAGTTTTTGAATACTAGGTTTGTGAAGAAAACGACCTTTTTTCATTTCCCGGGGCTTCTGTAGGGCCCACTCAGTTTAACTGGATTTCCCAAAATCCAGTCTAATTTTGTAAACACTCCGTAGTCCCTTACTTGAAGAATCTCGCCAGTGGAGTATTTTGACAAAATCAGTTTCTTTGTAATAATCGGTAATCCTTGATTTGGCTGTCGAACATAGTCATAACTGATATATTCTTGACTTCAGCTTAGTTGTGAATGCTAGACGGCTACCCTTTTACAATTTCTGTTGATCTATTTTCGAAAATTGAGTCTTAAGAGATGCTCGCAGGGCTACTGAAAAGTCGTTCCAGGTTCTCTTAAAACAAAAGCGTAAACCGAACTGCTATGTAAAAATCTATAGCTCCGGAAAGGTTTACATCGTCGGTTGCAAGAGGTTTGTTTTATTTTTCTTCGAACTTCTTCTATAAGTTGTCAGTTGTTCCACGCGAGTTTTCAGTGAGGCAGACTGCATGACTGCTGCTCGGACAATTGCTAGACGTGTACAGAAAACCATGAACAAAGAAAATGATGTAGTCAGAATAAGGAACTATAAGGTATGGTAGAAAAAATTCTTGAGGTATTGGTTTGACTTCGTACATTTCAATTGGGTTGAAGTAGTTTTGATTTGCTTAGCATTTCGGCATATTTTTCGTACTTCATGTATGCGCTTAGTTTATGCTTACCTGTAGGAGAATGTTTTTTAAAA
Organism: Haemonchus placei; assembly: GCA_900617895.1. Taxonomy (NCBI): domain Eukaryota; kingdom Metazoa; phylum Nematoda; class Chromadorea; order Rhabditida; family Trichostrongylidae; genus Haemonchus; species Haemonchus placei. The sequence goes on from UZAF01017330.1 coordinate 19,102, forward strand.
AGTAGCTCTCTTCAAAATGGTGAAGTGGAAGCGCTGTTTGTATTTGGCAACCAGATTTCTTCTTTCTTTCTTCTTGCTTTCATTCATCCTTTGACTGATCCTTTATTCAGGTCTGCAACGTCTTGGCGACGTGTAGGATGCCATTTGGAATCAAGATTGAAGAAGTGGGTTTTTTTTCCTCGTCATTAATGTGTTCATTAATTCTGCCTGAGCCGTTGATTGTCAATTTCAGCTGTAGAACGTAGTCTAGCAATTTCGTAAATAGCATTGACATCCATGACGCACGCTCCCCACACTGATTGCCTGTGTATTGCGCCAATCGGCATCTGTTAATATGCAGTCCTGGTTGTAAATGCCCATTGGTATATTGATCAGGCGTGAATAAATAATTATAGCAGCCCGAGGTCACAATTTTCCCGCCGATATTAATTACGGTGGTAGTACGGAAGGTATTATTTCGATCGCCCTGTCGTGGGGTTACTTAGTACGGTGGGATAGTTGCTCCATGCTAGGTGAACCTGTGAAATTTGTTATGTTTATCCTTATTTGTTCGAATGTTTTCATGTCTGATTCCATTGATCCCGTCGTAAGTGGGATTACTATAAGGTTTCGACTTTTGATCCATCAAATTCTGAACCAGTTTTCCTTTCACTTCACAATAAACTCGTATGTTGGACTCTCATTTCAGCTTGCCCAACAATATCCAGCTCAATCTCAATATGAACCAGAATTGTCCGTTGGTCTGGTATGGCGATCGCAGGATCCGAAGGCAACGCTACGGATTCACACAACTGGAAGTATCACGGTAACAGGAGGTAGGTTTCTGAAGTGTGCTATCGTTCTGTGTGCTGGTTACAAGTTCCCCGTGTCTTATTAAGCTTTCAAAGACGCGGTTTTATGGTAACCTAAAACAAATGACGTTCTTAGGGCTCTTTTCTTAGAAATGTTCAAAGTGAGACTGATTGGGGGACGTCGACAAGATCATCTCTCTTCGCTTAAAGCTTTTACTCTCAATGATCTGATTTTTATAAGATTTATTACAGCTTCATCAGAAAGCGACGTAATGCGTTCGATAGAGATGATGTATCCAATTGTGCGAAAGTTCCGCTGTGCTATGCGCCACAGGACTGAACCGAAGCGAAATCGCCCTCCAAGAAAACGTGCAGCACCATCTTCTATGTGGGTTTAATCACTTTTGTACATTGAATTCGTAGTTTCTTCCATGTTGACATTCTCCTTGGTGCGTCGCGTGCACGAACCCTAAGGTGTGCTCGGGCACTTGTATGAGTTGGTCGCGGATAATGATTTATTTTTAATAACGAGATGGAAACCCCTCAGTACTATTGGCAATGGGGCAATCAGCAGAATTTCATACTGAAACTCTTCTCTACGCTGGTATAACCTCATTGGAGCAGAGAGGAATTTGAATAAGTATTGTTGGGTATTGCAATAGAAGGCTTGGATAGGATTACGTCAGTCAAACAGTACAAAATCGACGTCAGTTTTAAAAACAGTGACGCAAGAGTTACCAGACGCTTGTCCCACCAACGCGTCATATGCATTCCGTTCTTTTTTTCATACACAAACGGTTACACCGGATAGCTGCCAATCTATTTCTGTTCTTTCAGGGGAGGACCATCAGCAAAACGTCCAATGGGAGCAGCGCTTTCCGGTTCCGGTCTCATAGGAAACAAAGTTTACTTCAGCGATGAGGATGATATTTATGATGAGGACGATCTGCTTGATGACGATGATTTATGAGTGCGTATCTTACCATATAGAGCTCTACAGTAAGAATAGTCAATCTGTCATTTTTGTGTTATTTCTAGGATATTTCGCTTTTGTTGTTGTCAAAGTGCTACATGTCCGCGTGTTCTATGCCCAACTTGCGAGCAATTAATCTAAGCGAAACATTACGTGTTTAGAGAACAGTGATCAGTCTTTTGGTGGCCGGTTTATGTTGCTCTATCAATTAATCTTACTTTATGTACGTGTGGTAGTATATTGGCTGCTTGTGATTTGCTTTCGTGATTTGCTTTTTTAGTCGTCATTTCTTCAACGTAGCTTACAACGATCTTAAAAAATGTCTTTTTTTGTTTTTCTTGTATGTCATCATCACCATCACTTCTTGTGAGTCTCGTACGATAAGGTAGCTATCAATAGCCGTCTATGTTTTCATTTGACAGTATTTTACTGGTCAAGGGTATGTGTTTTCTATCGGTTTTGTTTTGTATTTTTCATTAATTTTCTTTTGGTGAGACGAAGTAATTACTTAATAGACACTTTTCTTCGCTCTCATATCAGATATGGTTCCTTTCGTCCACACTTGTTCATTTGAGTACTTTCAATTTCCAGGAATTTCATTGTGTTATTATTAAAAGTGAAGTCAAGTGTTGCTTTTGTGTGTGTTCATCACTCGTTAGTGCTTTCTCTGCCTCAATATCGTTCGTTCGTTGGTTCATTTGAAGAATGTATGAGTTTGTTTCTTTCTTTCATCATTGCTATACAGTAGGTAACATTTTTTTTTTCTTGGAAAATACTGGATTAAGGGTCATTTTTATGTGACTTCGTGTTTACAGTGGTATAGAAGAATTGTTACTAACTAGTATTTCTCGAGAAGCTTGTTTTACTTTGTCTTTGGCCTTCGTGGTCAACCAAATATATATTCGCTTTTATTTTCTAACGTTTTGCAATAAATTTTGTGCCCTATCTTTCTCGTCTTTCATTGCTGGAAAGGACTGTTCACAGAAGTCCTATGTTGGCCAAACTTGTTCCTAATTTGTAGGCGGTTTGTTGGTGTGCAGTAGTAGCGGCCAAGGTCTTCGACGTCAATGGAAAAACTCGGAAAATGAGGTCATTTCCCGTGACATTTACAAGTTTGGGAGGAGACAGAACTGGATGGGATTCTAATAACTTCTGGTGGTAGGGTAGCTATTCAATCTGGGGAACTCTCTTCTCAGTTGGATGTGGGGGTCTGTTCAAATTGGGGCTTCGGTCGCTATCCCGGGTCCACGAAGTGGGCAAATTTGATCCTGGGCTCATTTACGTTACCATAAAAGCGGATTTAACGTACCCGGTGTTCTTAGGGCTAGGGTAAACGTTCAGTGTCAATGCGTACCATGCAACATTCTTAACCCACGTAGGCAAAGGAACGTACAATCTGTTCGGTGTACATGGTAAAAAGAATACGAATGAGAGTGCTATCGAACTGGTAATCAAAGCGATTGTATGCCAATGTTAATCTCGATTTATGCAAATAAACCAGACAAGTTCATGTACCAATCCCCCGATGACAATCGGAAATCAAATGCCTCAAAGTGCAAGGTATTAAAGATCAGGGCCTACCCATACACTCACAGAAAAGTCACTTTAAAATCGGAGTTCCTCTTAAAAATTATTCAAATCGATTTGTGGGCAGGGAAGTTTGATCTGGGTCAGGTGTGCCGTGAAAAATGCTCTTTGAGAGTCTTACTTTGCTATTTTATTGATAAGAAAGTTCATATTTAATGGTTAGATTTATAGGTCGTTTATGGGTCATATCTCCCACATGCCCACATTCCCCTTGCTTTCGAGAATAGTCGAAGAGAGGGAAAAGTGTAGAGGCAACTATAATATTCCTTTGAGCTCTCAGATGTGGCATCAGCCATTTGACTGTGGGCTCGTCGGATAACTTCAAGGAGTGGGAGAAAGGACAGAATACCGTAGTTCGAGGTGTACTGATGCCACATGGTTACAGTTATTCTGGCTAAGAATACACTCCCTTCGTTTAATCATCGTGTTGCATCGGAAATGAGAGGAAGGTAGGATGTAGGAGGGCAATGTTCTCAAACTGGGGAGAAAATAAGGATAAAGAGGATCGATGGTTCTCAAGAGATTCCGCCTTCATCTGTGGTCTTAATGAGCTGATTGGATACAAAGGCAAAGCTTCAACTGGCCTCAACAGAGTATACGTCTCGATATAGGTGCCGACGCGCGTAAAATCGATATCCATTCGCGCCTAGGTGAGTGTAAGGTCACTCAAAACTGTGAATTAGGTTCGAGAGGGACCTTCCTTGTATTCAAATCAATTCCTACATCATATAAGCGGATTGTACTGTAATACATTCAGTCCAGTTCAAGGTCACCTGAATGGACTTCGCTCGGCTCGACCGAATAATCCGCGAACTACCCTATAGGATGGAGAGGGAGTCGTATTTGGAGCTCAAATCAATGGGGTAGCACTAGTGCTTGTATAGGCAAAGCTCTTTGTTTCAAACGTTGAAAAAATAATAAATAATGATACAACAATCTTCACAAATACCGTAATAGGAAGAAACAGGTAGTCGATATTTTTATTTTCTTTTTTAATTTTTTTTTACTTTATGTTATTGTTGTAAGCAGCAGTTCATGAATAGTGAGTCTCTCCAGATTAACGAGTATTCAGACTTCCAGCTCAATCCTGCTTTGACCATCTGTTTCCAGAGACGAGGTCATCTTTTTCGCTTTAAACATATGCACTCCGAGATCGTTTGCCAATTTGTTCTAAAAAAAAATTTCAGGTGATTTTTAAACCGTGTATTTCCTATCGGTTCAAAGTCGCTCGGGGTGAAAATGAAATAGAACATACCAGATGTTCGAGTTGACTTTTCTTGTAGACAATTCCATCGAGTTCATCGCACATATACATATGAGCTCGTTCAGGATCGCCAGCAACTTGTACGGGATAGGAAGGATCCACCTGGAAATTGAGTCGTCAATTGAATGTTTTCTATCGTGGAATACGTTCAGCTAAGCATGAGACAACCATTCATCAATGCAGTTCACGAATCGCTGATGCGTACGCACGCGCGGCGTTTGGAATGGTTCCACACATGAAACAGGTCTTGCCGCTTTGCAACCGCACGCAACAGCGAGCCATGTACTGCACACATGTTGGCCGCTATTAACATCATGCCTTATATTACCAATCCAATCTAGATCATACCGGTTTCAAATCCCTGGTTTCATCGAGAAAACAGCTAAGTCGTTCACCGAATCCTGGTGCAAAGCATTCAGGATCAATTGCGACGAAACATTGTCCCTGTATGGGGAACCGTTTAGGCAGGTCAGTAGACACGACCGAGTTTTACCGTACCAAATTGGCTGATTCGTCAGTTGTTTGCCACTTTCGGATCGATTTCCCAAATGATGATCCTGCCATAATACCACATAGTATTTCTACCATCATGCATAGACCAGTGCCTTTGTAACCACCTGAAAACACGGTCGGTTATGATCAGACCCATAACTAGGGATCAATGAGCAGTCGTAAACTAAAATCAAGTGGAACTTTGCGCCCCGGATGGGCGCAGTATGCCCACCCGGGAAGGGTAGTTACTAAAGTTACTCTGAGTACGTACCAGTAGCTTCCGATCCTCCCAACGGCTGTAATCCTCCACCATTGAGAACTTCTTTTGGATCCTGAGTTTCGATACCGTCAGCATCTGCCCCCCATGCACGGGGAATTCGCTTGCCACCGCGACGGTCTACCACTTCTATCTATAAAATCAATAAAAATACGTATATTCCAAAACAAAAACAAAATAGGGCTTGGTTTTTGGAATTATTCCAGTGTTCTGCCAGACACCTATGCTGGGCTGCGTGCGGTCGCGATGCAATCGTCTCATGGAGTTCAGAACAAGACCACAACAAAATACAGCTGGCAGTCTCTCTCAACGGTGAAACCAAAAAGGACATACCTTTCCGTAGGCGACTGTTGTAGAGGCCATGTCGAGGAAAAACGAGTCACCATTGGCTGCTGGTGCGGCCAGGCAAATCGGGTTCGATCCGAGACTTTTTTCAGCTGAGTTTGTCGGAAAGACACATGGCGAAGTGTTTGTGAACGCCATTCCCTGGAAATGGTACTCTTCTTTGGTTAGTACTATGGTATAGGCCAACTCCAAAGGAGCTATCGGCAGGGATTCCAAGAGCATTGGCTCCATATAGTTACTGTAAAGCATGGTTTTGAGAGCTTTTCGCCTGAATACGGCCCCATACATAAGCGATCAGCAGTGATCTTCACTAACGTTGGAGCCAACTAACTGAAAGTCCCTTGGATTTATCCATACTCACCACTAGTCCTTGCTGAAGAGCGCTTTCTGCATACCATCCAGCGATTCCGAAATGGTTCGAGCTCTTCGCCACCACCCACCCGATACCATGCGTTCTTGCCTGTGAATGAATGCTTCAGTAAATATCTGGTATGACAAAATCCCTAAAACAGTTTATTATGGATCGGATTGTAGGAGTACCTTTTGTATGGCAAGTTTCATGCAGAAATTGCCGACCACAGGTCCAAGTAAATTGCATCCGTCTACCCATGCTGTGGCTCCTTTCTGCTTGATAATGAGTGGTTCTCCTAAAACACCAACTTCATGTGGGTGGAGCTCACACAATGGGTACTATTTTCTGTCGACAATTTACCGCCGCTACTCATAGACTTCATAAGCCTTTACCCGTTGTTTCCATTCCAATTGGTTCCGGGTAATGTGATAATTTATTACCGCCTGTCAGTACACATCTGATGCATATCGTGAATGGTAAGAAATGATATTAAGTAGTAAAAGATGGTTGTGAAACATTTACGTTCTTTCAAGTATGAGTGCGGGCACTATAGCTGTCAAGAAATCACAAAAAGTAAAATTTCGTGATCACATGATTATCGTAACCCATCTACTATGATTGTTGTTTGAAAAATGGTCAAAAGGGACAGTCTGATAGTAGTGGGCGGGGCTACCCGAAACAGTAGTGGGCGGGGCTGCCTGAATTCGTATAGTAGTTATTTAGAGAGTATGAGCATATTTCAGAGGGGTTTCAGTGAGGCTGGGCATATGTTTAGAGCAAGTCCTACTTCAGTTAGCTTTTCTGCCAGCTGCCTTTTGGAATTTTCCATTCCGCTTTTCCTTACTTCTTTTTTTCATTGAGAACGACACGGAATACCCACCATCACTTAGTGTTGACTTCTCTGCCAAGTCGTTCACATAGATGTGGAGTCGATTAAGCCCATGTGAGTAATGTCCACGATAATCAGAGCAGATCAGAATGTCGGCCAGTTGCTGAGCATGTCCGGGCGAACAGGACACCTTGTCCAGGCAATTCAGTACAAACGAACGTAACTGAAAAAGGACATCATATTATTTCGTTATGATTTCACTATCTAACATAGGTTCTTCTTAAGATTTGAGCCATGTACTATTTGGTAGCAGGAATCAGCAGGAAGAAGCCTACGGGACAGGAAATACCGGACAATTAGCAGAAATGCTTCCGTGTTCAACTTTTTCCGCCTATGAGCAAAGTCTTCCGCAGTTCAGTCACACACCTAAGGGTCACACACCTTTTTAGGTTTCAATGGTTGATTTCGAGCACTTCGTATCTTGTTTGCAATGCTAGCAAACTGTAGGAACAGATAGGGCAACCATGGAAAAGGATAGGACCAACGAGAGAAATGGCGCGACTACGTTGGCTACATTCCAGCTATCAATGACATAATTTCTTTGAGACAGAGATCTTCAAAGTTTGAAGTCTCCGTATGCCCAGAAGTCGGAGATCACTTCAAGGGAAAGGAAAAGAATGAGGTGATAGACGTTTAGCCGTCTATCAGCTCACTCACTCGTTTAGCTTTGCTACGGAAGAATGAGCTTAAAGTTGATGTTTACTTCAGGCGTTTCAAGCTCTCTAACCAGCTCTAACTAAATCACTACCAGAAAATATGAGCATTTGACCGTCATGAGTGGGATACGATTAAACCGACCGCACAATTAATAGGCGGTAAAATCACAATAGTCAAAGGATGTTCTCAGATAACAAGGATATGTAAACCTCTCTATATTTGGGTCGGATTTTTTCGAATTTCTCCAGGGGAAGGATCCCTGTGTAAATTTTCTCGATGAAGTACCCGCTAAATGAAGGTATCGCATTTGACAGATGGGGACCAGAAATTCAGCCTAATGCTCGGAAAATGATATCACAAAATGTGAATAGTGCCCCTACTTCTTTTCTTGCCCGTCGACCAATGCTTGTACCGGTTTCTGACGAATATCATCTCTGACCTTCTGTTGCAATGGAGTTCAAGGTTAAAAATTGAATCGTCAGGTTGTATGGTATATAACACGACGAAATCTCATTGATGTTTTACTATTAAGTACTGTGACAAAAACAAAAAAATTCCAAGAGAGCCTCGCGAAACAGCAAGAACTACTACAGTAAGGCATAGAAAAGTTAGCAGGCATTACCCAGAACAGAAAGAGCTTCGAAAGCTGTTTTTTAAGCAAATTGGATATGAGCGGAGTCAGAAACTGAAAAGTTGGCTAGTGAGGGACGCTAACCTCTTTCTTGGAAACCACAATTTCTTCTGATTCATCGAACTGCTTCTTGATTATCATGACTCTGAAACCTGTCATATGCTTATGAAATCCTGATTTATTAGCATTGAAAAAAAGGCAAGAGACACATATAGTGAAAGACTTAGACGAGAAGGTGAAGGCCAGAGAGAACAACAATTGATACCTGGCAGATTAGCCATCTATCACCGACCCCTGTAGAATGCGCCACGTTTTTGTCTTTCATTGGAATTCGGAGGGAAGCCAATCATTAATCTGACCTACACTTTTGATTTTCATGGCTCAAAAAAGTTACCAGTCTGTCGAAAACAAAAAGGAACGGCCAATCGGAAAAAGCTCGCACAAGGTTCATATATGTTTATGTAATGTTCTCAAATGAGCATACTAGACCGTTCACTTCCAAAAAATAGTCCAAAAATCCCAAAAAATTGTATCAATTCGAAAACGATCACTATGCATGGAAACAATTGCAGGAGCTCTGTAGACCCATACCCGCTTTGTATAGAAAACTTTGAAGAAATTTTGCTCTTGATCTTTACTTTCCCTATGTATGACTACGATAGCCCTTTTTGATCTACCCTGTCGATGCCGTCGGTCCCTCGATTTGGCGACGCTGGGCGACCCTATCTGGGCCCTCCTCATTGGCCGTAGTGTCTAATTTTTTTGCCAGTCCCTCGATTTCGATATCTATCCCACACCCATACTTGAAAGATTTGAAGATCAAGAGCAAATCCAAATTGGAGTTCCAATAATAATTTAAATGGATTTAGACAGAACTCTTTAGGCTGATTCTAACTATTTTGTTCGCTTGGCAATTAGCCAATTATAAGAGGAGTTATTATGAAGTGCATAGGGAATATCTTTCCTTAGTCAGAGGACTCAATACAGGGGCAGTTGGGTACATATTCATACAAAATAGCCTCCCATAGAGGCAACTTTACACCCTATGACTGCTCCCATCAGATAAGCGAATCCACTTCGGAGACCAAAAGCAGTTATTTATCAAGAATCAGTGGTAGAGAGCCAAAATAATGTTCACTGAAGAGAGGCATGTTAGCCATAACTGATAAATGTTCAATTGCTTAATATATCAACGATCTTTTTCATGTACGTATAGACAGTAAAGATTCAAAAGAACCGCAGTTATGACAAGAAAAGGGATGCATGGCGTATACCAGAAAACCAGTTTCGCAATGCTCAATAATATATTTTTCATCCGGCATCCATACACGTGGGTATAGTGTAGTATAGAAAGGAAATAAAGGTCATCTCTAGAGTACACTGAGACAGAAACTCAAAAAGTCAGTTGAATAAATAAACAAACACTATAAACACGAATAAACTTGCCTATGAAGGGTTCCGTGGAAGCCTAATTGTCTAGCAGAGCACTTTCCAGGGAATCAAGTGATCATAGGTTGAACCGGAAGGATAGCAAGGTGAAGTTCGGGGGGCAAACCATCTCAAGACAGTATTCCAGTTCTCGCGCTACTTGCAGACCCTTTCTGGGAGACACCATGAACTCGTGAAAGATACTTGGAAGGCATTAAAACTCAGCGGAAATAAACAAGAGAGGACAGACAACCACAAAAAAGAATGAAAAACCAATAAAATGGGAAACAAGAGGGTTTTTCGGTGAGCGATTTTTTTAGGAGTATGCCAAGCACGTGGCCAATTATACTGACATCTTAAGAGGAAGGCACAGATCACATGTAAAGAGATGATAAACCATTTCGAAATAACCAGTTATCCTGGCGCATGGAGACACAACATGGTGACAATTCATCGCTAATGAGGGTCGTATTTTGACCTTCCATCTTGGAGCAATAACATAACAACGGTCATGGCGGCCACCTGTAGGGCAACAGTCAAGGACTATAAAGTTGAAAAACAAAAGTATAGTCCAATATAATGTGTAATCGGATCTAAAATAGGAACCAGATTAATTTAGTGATCCTCTTGATCATAACGGTGACAGAAATGTAAGTAGATGAACACTTTCTAGACGAGATCAGTAGTAAATACTCGTGAATGGGATGATCTCTTTGTTGTCAGTATCAGTATCTATCTTGATTTAGAGTGTGCCATACATTTGTCTTCCGTTCGGACTCTTTAAAGGTGTATGAATGCTAGCTTTTCGGGTTTCAACTTAGCTTTTTTGGGAGCTTTCAAAATCCAAGATCGATTTCTTAGTCTACGGGAGTAGCTCGACGGGATTTGACCGTCAGGTCTCGCAAGAGGTTGAGGCCAACCTGGCGCTAACCTTCTTCCGCTACACTGTACATGTTCAAGTAAAATCGTGGAGCAGATCTGTGGATCTGTGTCTGTTTCGTACTTTTTGTGACTCTGAATGGGATGCGAGAGCATGGCGCAACCGAAAGTCGGGACGTAAACGATACGGATTACTGCAGTTTCGATTAATAATGAATATACATAGAGGCGCATTTAAAAGTTCAGCAGGACTGAGAACAACTTTGATATTTTGGTGAAACTATACTTAACACAATTGGGTGACCGGTCGTAATTCAGGATAGCCCAAATCGTGGAGTGGTAACAGTACGTCAAAGATCTTCCTGGCGAAGAGAAACCTATTAAACGTCGGCTAGCGGCGGTTTTTGAACGAAAATAGCTATGTGGAACGCGGTTTCTTCTACTGATTAACAGTCAGCGACAAAAGGTAGTGTAATACTCCGACGATTGTCTCAAGTGCATGATGTCCCATACCATCGGAAATCACTGGTATGAAGAAAGCGATAAACAAAATTTTAAGCAATTGTTTCACTGAATTAGTTTTCATGACGAACATCAACAGCCTTCAGATTCCACTGGGGAACTTGCCGATAATTGTTCCCAAAAACAAATAGTTCCAGGAGTTCCGTAGTCTTTCTGTCCTTCTAAAGGGAAACATAGTTCCAGGAGTTCCGTAGTCTTTCTGTCCTTCTAAAGGGAAACATATCCAACGACTTGTTGTGAGCCGAGCTCATCTTGGAGCCTGTCGGACATGAGGCTCATTTCGCAAAGCCAATAAATCAACCGTATATGAAGGACCGCCATGAAAGCTGAAATATTGTTCCAAATAGGGGCAATGAAGTGTCGCTTCGATACCCTTTGAAAGTAGATGAATTGCCACGACGAGTGGTTGTTTAGCAACGATATTTTTTCAGTAGAAAAAGTCAGTTCACTAGACCGATATATAATATACATATGGTAAAGTCATCAAATTTCCATAGTGATCGTGTTCGGGAGCTTACAATAGAATAGTGTGCTTTTAGGAGTACCTGGACGAGGTTTCTTTTGCAGCCATTAGCTATTAGTGTATACCGACTGGCTAGATTAACGACATCATCCTCTCTAGAGAACGGCTAAGTACGTCCTTTTGTGGGAGTACTGACGGCGGGACCGGTGTCCGAGGGAAAACGTCCGTTGCGCGCGTCCGTTGAAAGTAGGTCACCCCGCCCACTTCGCGCGCGGCGCACCCCTCTGAGGTCTCGAGACGACGCTACAGAACCACCAAGTGTCGGTGGAGCGAATGATTTGCATTTGTCCGTGTTATCTTCTCTTTGGCTCACTGTCGTGGACTGAGCGCAATTCGTATGCCCCGCTGACAACCACGATGTTTGTCAAAGATCGCGGGCTGATCCGCCGCATGCGATGGCTGCGGCGTGACCTAGTTTCTACGGACGCGCGCAACGAAGCGCACCCGTGCCCGAGCCATTACCGCACCTGAGCTGCCTCTTGACTCAACAATGCTCCATGAGGTTTTCTTAGGGCCATGGAATTCTACCAATTAGAAATTATCTCAAAACCATACTCGTCAAGAAGAGCGCTTCAGGTGTACCTCTGGTACCGCTGTGCTCAAGCCCCGCCTCCAGTACCTTACGTCTCCGTCCACAGCATCTGTGATACTATCCCGAGATTTCTATTGTCAGTTTTTACACAGGGTCAAACAGCCATGCCAATATGGATAAAACTCCATCGTCAATAGAGAGAGGCAACGCCATGAATGTGATCCGTTGGTAGGAAGGGGCGGGTTGCTTAGGGACTATAACCATAAAGTCAACCATTTTCCATTCTTGCCCCTTGGAGGGTGGGATTTTGTTTGATAATATCCAAAAGCCACATTTTTTGGCTTTCTGAAATCGCTTTTCAAGTTTCAATTCATTCCAGTTTCTTGAAGATGCCATTGATCCAGAGAGAATTCAGGAAATGCTTGACATTTGTGTTTAGGGTGATGAGTCGAGTTCTGCTCTCCTCATTCACAGCGGTTCTTATTCTTTCACAGGTAACACCGTTTAAAGACCTACTGATCGATTAGAGATATATTAGGTATCTTCGATTCAATCAAATTCTCAATTAAAAGGTTATCCACGTTGGGAGTAGGGGCAGGAAGCTCCAATTAGGTCACTGCACCCCAACCTAATTAGATGATCCTAAAGCAACTGCTCTTCTTTGCTTTAGGTTTGGCTATCTCCTGAACCAAACCCAATATACAGGAATTAAAACAACTCCTCCCAAGGGACCAAGCCCTCCCAACTACAGAATTAGTTACGATTCCAAGATAATTAATGATTTTGGATATGTATATTCGAAGGAAACCTACACATCCTATGCACCCAAGTTGTGGCATACAACCTTCCCTTGAGTTCTGCTGATGGCCCAATTGTGCTATATTTCTTTGGACTCCACACATTTCACCATTGGCTTTTTGCCAAACAAATACCTTATACCTTAGTTAGAGTCAGCATTAAGGGACCCTCGTGATACATGAATAATCCCCGAAACTTGAGATTTAGATGACTCTTGATTTCCAGATCTTTGGAATCGGGCATCAGATAGATTGATTTGGTCTCTGGCTTGGGGTGATGGGTGAAGGAAAAAAACATGGCCATCTCGAAATCGAGGGACTGACAAAAAAATCAGACACTGCGGGCAATGAAGAGAGCGCAGACAGGGTCGCTGAGCGTCGCAAAATCGAGGGACCGACAGTATCGACGAGGGTAGATCAAGTGGCACCATCACGATCACAGTTACGAAAGTGAAGATCAAGCCAAAATTCAATCTGGAATTTTCTCAAGGAAAAGTACATAATTCTGTAGAGTTTTGAACACTGATCTCCGAAATGTAAACCTATTTCCAATTGATCAGGTTTGGAAGGAAAAAACAGAATGAACAGCAGTCCCTGGGTACGATTTCTCAGCCCTCGAGCTCCTGATGGGATTTGTGAGCAAGAAAGTACAGCTTTTTGTCGCAAACGAAACCTATTTGTTTATTCCTTGTTCATTTACTTATTTGTTTATTCATCGAGTGCATTTGCTATGTTCGTTTGCGCTCTCTCGCCCATATAACTAGCTCTCTGTGGGCATTGAGAGCTGATAGGCGTCCCCCGATAGGCGCTCTAGTTCATCCGCTTGCTTGAACCGTTGGTGAGCAAGACACAAAGATATGGAGCGCCCACAAAAAAAATCCCAGAGAAATATTTTGTATGGAGGAAACCACGAGGGAAACCGAGTGTTCAACCAGAAATTCTATCAGAAATAGAAAACCTAGCTTCTTTTTGTTCTATCATTTTTTCTATAAAAATCTATCTTATACCAAGACTACTTGGTAATTACAAAGATGGGCAAGACGAGTTATGGGCAAAGCTTAGGCTTGGGCGGGGCTTGAACCCGCATTTACTAATGGATTTTGAGCTTATCAGCACTCGCACGTATAACGTGATGAACCGGTTAGCCAATATCAAACTGAAGCGTAGGCTGTAGGCTGTACTTGTTATAACTGGTTTGACATGATGTTAACAAGTCAAAGCAAGCTATTTGTTTATTTGTTTACATTAAGAGGCATCTTATAGGTAATTCCCGTGAAAGCATGTGTGTTCACCAACTATACAGCTAACTCGGCTTATGTAAAGAGATTGGGAGACTTCTTTACAACTGAAACGATTTATATTTGTATGTGGCACTGCTTCATGACCAAAGCCTGTGTTATGATGCGATATCGAGCATTGAACGTAAGTTATTTTCTAGAAATAAAAAATTCGAAAAACCTTTTTGCAAAATGCCAATTGACACCTTAGTTTAATGGCAAGTGGCGCACTATCCCATATGCGTGGTGGGGAAATCGAATTCTGGAATTATATTCCTCCAATCGTCTCCCAAGAAAGCCTTCTATCTCTCCAGGGTCGATTAATTGACACTAGATCCGTCTGGGAGGATAAAAGCATGATTTGTACATCGGTTGGCCACCGCAACTCATTGTATAGGCCATATACGCATTCAAGCGCCACTACGATTTTGAATGGAAGTCGGGTGCTTGGGCGCATCCTTTTGACGATATTGATTGACCCCCGACACTTTATCTTTCGAGATTTTATATTCAGAAGTTCAATATATAATATGATTTTTGTTTTCTCTCTCGAGTTGTTGCTGGAATCTGCAAAGTTCCAATTTTGAAACTTTATTTTTTAGAAAATGTGTCTGCTCTTCCAACAAAGCAACACACTGAAAGAGTTCACCTCGCGAGTCGATCACACGAAGATCCTTACAATTTTCAAGCTCGATCGCGAATTGGTCGAACCCTCATGCTCTCTGGTAAGATTGACGAATTCCACTAAATGAATCGATATGGGTTTCTGCCTTATGAGCTGAATAAAATATTGATCCATTCTTGTGTTCGGAATCTTTTTTGTCCTGGAATTGACCTAGACTTTTTATTCAAAATAAAACTTGTTTTTCTGCTAATGTACATAACACATCGCAGAAAATATCACAGAGCGTGAGCATTTTATATGGAGCATGCTCCTGTAAGTATCAATGAACAGCAAAAACTTTGCATAGATGACATAGTAGAAGACCTGTGGCATCTACGTGGCTGAAGGTGCTCAAAAAGGGGCGTGGTAAGGGATCGCGACAGACATGCCCGCCTTCTTCGAACATGCGCAAGTCTGCAGACCAATCTACAGTCTAAGTGGATGAATGAGAACGCAGACAACACGACCAGTGCTGAGTCCATCCCATTTCGCTTGACGTGTTCATACTACACACTTCTCTCTGCTGTTTCTAAAGGGGTTCCAATACAAAACGGCATATCCAATCGAAGTATGATATTAACCCTAAGTATTAGGTGTTCGGAAAGAAATGCGCGTTTGAACTTAAGAAATTATTTATTATAAAACGGAACTAAACAAGATCAATTCAAAAGCGAATCTCCATCACTATCAATGACTTGTTGATAATGCTTACGCAAAGATTGGATTCCTATTCTGAAGAACTCAACCGGCTGCGACTCAAAGTAGTCAGACACCCAAAGTTGGACTTCTTCGCGGTTTTTG
>UZAF01017330.1:35289-47992 GCA_900617895.1 Haemonchus placei
ACTTCCATGTTCTTCGCCTTCTATTCTTTCGTTACCGTTTTTGAAACGCTGGAAGCATCGTCGACACTGGCTTTCTGACAAGGCGTCTTCGCCAAATACCTCTGATGATGAGTTTCTGTAGCCGATCCGCCTTGCTTGAAGTCATTCCACTTGCAAACCGCAAAAAGAATTCTTGGTCAATCATTTTCTAAACTTTTTTTCGTCAAAAAGCAAAGTAGACATAAAGAAAATTATATCAAAAGATGCGCAATAAAAAACTCTTTCCAATAGACAAAACTGTTTTCCGTGTATAGTATGAGAGAAACAAATGGACAAATTCAACGCGCATTCCTTGGAAGGTTGTCTCAGAAGCTGAAATATTGCTCCCAAACAGAACAATGAAAATGTAACTTCGTAAGTTTTTTTTTCTCAAAATTAGTACTGTTGTTTAGCAAGAATTGAAGTTCTTCAAGAGGATCCTGTAAATATGCACTACAAATTGATTGCTGCAGTGATATCTATGAATGAAAGCGCACCGTATACACATTTGTTTTCTACACTGGCATGTTTCTGCATTAAAACTTTATTAAACATTAGTTTTTTACCACGACAAATTGATGGACGACGTTTACGTGGCGAGACCAGAAGAGGTGGAGTTAACCCAAGGAATTCATGTCCATGCCCCTAGTCATGTTCCCGCCCCCGAACGGAAAGGGTAAGGAAGCGCCATTGAGGTCATCGTGACACAGGGCGCGATAACAATTAGTTAGCCCCGAGTCTTATTGAACCGCCATAATTTTCAATATTTATTTTCATTATTTCTATTTCGATGTTTTTTTTTATCGAGCGTATTCTTGAAAATCCGTCAAAAACTTTACAGCCTTACTGTTCAGGGTGATGAATCTGGTCCTGCTTTCATCATTAGCACTGATTCTTTCAGAGGTAATGCTGCATGGTTATGGTCTATAAGTCAAAGATTCCTGTTTTTGTCTACTGCATAGTCAATTCGGAATGTGTGTAGAGTTAGGAGGCGCCAACCAGGTCGCCAAACAAGGACTAGGTCATCGCGCCACAAAAGATCTCGAAGCCCCGAGCGATGAGCCTTTGCGATCACATAAGATCGCCGAGCTTTCTAACTCGGCCCTGTCATCGATATCCACAAACCTACATTTCAGACAAGCCATCCAGAACTGTGGAGCTCTCATCGATAAATTCGGCCTGAAGGCGAACACCTAAAGCGCTAATAAAGGAAGGCGATCGAACGAACCCCTATGATACTTCATAACCTGTCTACTTATCTATCACACAGAAATGAGAACAGAATCTAGAGATAATCAAGCGCATTCAGGTAACTCCCGTGAAAGCATGTGTGTTCACCAACTATACAGCTGATTCGGCTTTTGTGAAAAGACTAGGAGACTTTTTCACAACGGAAAACATCCATATTTGTATGTGGCACTGCTACCATACCGAAAAATGTGTGATGATGCGATATCGACCACAAAACGTGAGTTCGTTGTAGGAAAAATTACACAAAATTTCATTTCTCTGATCTGATCGATTCCCTTTATTAGAGTTTCCTAAGTCTCCTAAAGAGTTCAACGCAGAGGTGGCAGTACCTCTACACGTTTTCCCAGCAGCAGCGTTTTCCCGCGGGAATTACTGTATTCCCCCATTGAGAATTCATAATTTTCCATTCACGGTACGCGATTACTAGAAATAGGATGTGACATGTGCGGCACCCCGTTAGATGCAGGAATTCGCACCCTTAGCACACAACTATAATTATCCTACACGCTGCTAACTTGGAAACTTGGCCGGAGGGTCATCAGATTACGGCTCAGACTTCTCACGCCGTCTGCTATCTCTTACAGAATGCCTTCCTTCGGTCTTTCTGCTCCAAAACGCCTTGAATGGCAGAAACTCTTTTGCTGTCTTTTATTCAAGTACTTCAGACCTTATGCCATTATTCATGTCAGGAAATGATTTTTTTTTGAGGTTTACTGTAAGACCCTAGCGTCTTCGCAGGCGTCTATCCATATCTTGCAAGTCCATTTATTATGCTGGCGTTTTAGAAATTCCTAACCAATGGTTAGATTAGCTGCTGCATCCTAGTTCTTACTTTTGATTATTATTTTGCTCATTATTTTTCAATCAAATTCGTTTGTTACAGAAAATGTGCCTGCTTTTCCAAAAAAGCAACACAGAGAAACCGTTCACTGGTCGAGTTGACCAC
Source organism: Haemonchus placei (assembly GCA_900617895.1). Lineage (NCBI taxonomy): Eukaryota > Metazoa > Nematoda > Chromadorea > Rhabditida > Trichostrongylidae > Haemonchus > Haemonchus placei. The sequence goes on from UZAF01017330.1 coordinate 37,505, forward strand.
ACGAAGGTCTTCGAAATTTTCGAGCTTGATCGTCAGGCGCTCAATCCAGCATGCCCACTGAAGAGACTGAATTCTACCTAGTGGAGAACTAGGCTATGCATTCAACCAGCTGAATGAAATATTGATTGAACTCGCTATTTCGATCATCCGGGTTTCGGCTGTATTGCAGAGACGACAGTGCTTGGACAGGCATAAATATATGTCCACCCATGAATATGCCCTAGAGCACGTAACTCTTACTGCTTTTAAAAAAGTCTCCAATTGAAAGTTGCGACAAGTGTTAATTGAAGGTGCCATACGACACCGATCAAATAAAAAAATAATTAGCAACTTAAATAATAAGAAAATAGTTGATTGGATAGGAGAGTGCTGTTTTTATCTTGATTCTACGGAAAGGTCACACAGGCCTACTCCGCAAAAAGACCTAACAAAGCAATAAATCCATCAACCAGAAATCAGCAAAAATGGCAAAATACAAATCTAATAATCTGATGGTTCTCCATTCCTTCGAATATGTTGGAAGGTGCGATCGTGCATGCTTGCATAAAGGATGTCGATAAGTTTCTGTTCAACTTGGGGCCATACTTTGATGATGGCTTTTTGAGCTCATTGACGCTTCGATACTGGAAGTCATTGGCGTACATCTTTCTCACCATGAACTCCATACGTTTTCCACTGGATTGAATCAGGACTCATCTCGAGCCAAAGCAAAAGTCAATTCGATGACGTCTAAACCACGCTATGCTGCTTCAGCTGGCATGAATCGAGCGTTATCTTGATTAAAATAATGTTTCACCACCGATTCTGGCACCAAAAAGAAAAGAAAGCGAGCCTCATGGGAACCCGGTAACAGGAGGAATTCATAGCTCCCGGTACGCAGCATAACTTCAGTCGCCCTATTGATGTGACTGCTGCTCAAAGCACCACGCCTTCTCCCTCAAAGTTCTGTCCTGGGAAAAAGAGACGAATTCCTTATGCTTTACGATACATCGGATCGAAATATTGTAAAGCAAGTGACTATTGTGTTATTGCAAGTGTTTTATGGGTTGATTGATTTATTATAGAATTGACTTCCATGTTACTCACTTGTTTATTGACAAAACAAAGTAATGCGTTCAGCTACTGGGATTGTTCTAATACTGCGATTTACTGAACACTCATTTCAAAATGTTTGACGGTGCTCAATCAGAACTTATTCCAGAAGGAGCAGCACCCTTTGTAGCACATCAACCTTGCTGCGATTAGAGCTTTTCTCGAAGCCTACCAAACATGCGGCCCTTTCCTTACCAATAACTCAGTGGTGTATGGGAGACCGCCATGAAATGTGGAATAATGCTTTCAGGTTCAAACAATTGAGCCTCGATGGCTTCTCAAAACGTATTACAACGAGGAATAGTTGTTAAGCAACGGTGTTTGTTGAGTAATAAAAATGCTAGTTGATTTCTAGACCGATTGCTCGAGCTACTTATGTAGTAAAGTCACCATATCTCCTAATGATCGTGATTAGAAACTTACAACAGAGGGGAGCGCTTCTGGAAACGTTCGGATGAGATTTCGTTGCAGTTATTAGCCACTAAAAATATGAGCTGCCCAGATTCACGAAAAGCGTGTTCCTTTGATGCTACTGACTGCTATTCGCTTTTTCAAACGAACAGTATCATTTGGAAGGCCGATAAACACGTCCTTCCGTAGGAGTATTTGGCAGCAATGGGCGTCGTGAGCGGTGTCTGATCCATTATTTCTGACTCGACACTGCCCCATGCAGCCTTCTCAAGGGCCATAGAACTCCGGCCACTAGTACCCGCATGACCAGTGATACTACCCCAAGCTTCTGTTGGCAGCTTTTACGAAGGTATGAATGGCCGTGCAATCTCTATCGTCAATAGAGAGAAGCAATTGAGGCACTGAAATTACCGCCATGAATCTGGTCCGTTGGTAGGAAGGGGCGGGTTGCATAGGCGCTACAACATAAAACCAGGTATTTTCCATTCTTATCCCGTGGAGGGTGGGATTTCCTGTAATGGTGTAATTTCTGGAACCATTCTTCTATTTTATTCCACTTCAAGTTCTTGAAAATGTCAGTAATCTACGAAAAATTCAGGAAATGCTTGACCTTTCTGTTTAGGGTGATGAATCGAGTTCTACTTTCATCATTCACAGCGGCTCTCATCCTTTCACAGGTAACTTCATTTGAAGCATCTTCTGAACGATCGGAGATATATAACTTTTTTCAACCAAATTCTCAACTCAAAAGTCTTTCACTTTGGAATTAGGAGGCAGGAGGCCCTAATTACTTCGTGGAGGTCTCTGGTAAGGGGTGATGGGGTTGATCAACGCGCACTAGTACCCTTCATGGTTAGGAAGGGTGAAGATCAAGCCTTTACGGGCGATCCGAATGGTATGAAATTATTTGAATTATTTACTTCTATGAATGGCGAGTTATGGACAAAACCTCGGTCTCGCATGGGACTCGAACCTGCACTTTTGCTGTTTTTGGAACCCGGCACCGTGCTCTTATCCCTTACACAACCGAGACCTGGCTCCTCGACTTCTCATTTTCAGTCTAAATAAGCTATTTGTTTATTTGTTTGTGTGCTGACACATATTACAGGTAACCCCCGGGAAAGCATGTGTGTTCACCATTTATACAGCTGATTCGGCTTTCGTGGAAAGGCTGGGAGACTTTTTTACGACGAAAAATATTCTTGTTTGTATGTGGTACTGTTGCCATACTAAAGGGTGCAGTATGATGCGATATCGAGAAGTGAACGTGAGTTCAATTTGTTTGAAAATGATTTTGAAATTTCTAATTCAATTTTAGAGATTTTCTGGTCGAATCGATCTTATTTACTGAACTCTCCTTGGAGGGAGGGGCTGTTGTTTTACATTAATTCCCACGACAAGCGGCAGTAGTTTCGGATGACCGTAATTTTCCTTCCAAAAATCCAGGACTCCCCATACACAGCCCTTCCAATTAGAAGATTTACACCCTTGCCACAAAACCATCATTTCCCTACACAAAGCTGACTGGGAATTTTGACCAGTAGGTCATCAGAGCTCCCGTTCGCTGCAAAAACTCTTCGTGCAGTCTGCTGCCTATTACAGAACAGCTTCTTCGGGTCTGTCTGCTCGAACACGTTTCAGAGAGCAGAAACTCATCTCCGGTTTTTTTTTTATAAAATATTTCAGAACCTTTGCCATTTATTTGTCAGACACTTAGTTTCTTTTTAATATTATTGGAATGGTGAGAGCATGGCGTAGGGGCAGGCGTCAATCGATATCTCGCAGGTCAATGACTCATGCTAGGATTCTAGCAGATTTGATCAATGATTTGTTATTCTGTTTATAACTTTTTATTCTAATTTAATGCTTTCAGAAAATGTGCCATCTTTACCAAAAAAGCAACACAGAGAAAGTGTTTTTTTCTCGAGCCGACCACACGAAGATCCTCGACATTTACAAGGTTGATCGTCAGGGTCACTCGCTCCATCCGTCATGCCCACTGAGAAGACTGAATAATACCTAGTGGTGAACGAGGCTATGCATTCAACGAGCTGAATGAATATTGATTGAACTGTGCATTTTGATCATCCACTTTCGCTTATCGTGCTTACTTTATTCCTGCTGAAGGTCGGGGAAAGGCCAACAATGCAAATTCTTGCAGCTGGAAAAAGATGGATGGCGGTGCTGTCGAGGCAACAGTCTAGGATCAGCCATGGGAGAGATTGAACGTTAACGAATTTCAGTCCACGGATGTCTCATTACTATCGATCAGCTCCTTAAAACTGTGGTGCACCGGTGCACCATGAGGGCAGTTAATAAACAAAACAAATGAATAAAGGGGGTCGTATTTTGATCTTCCACATGTAGCAATAACATAGCAGCGATCATAGCGGTCACCTGCAAAGCTGCAGTTAGAGGCTATCCTTACTGCCTATATAATCCACAAGTTTGGTGTGTCTGTATGCATGTTTTATATGTATGTTTGTATGTTCAACGGGAAATTCGATATCTCCTGAGAAACACCTTTAGAGGTCGGGATTCATTTTGAAGGTTGATGTGAAGCGAGGTGACGTTAAATGCTTGAACCGAGGCGCAAGTTCCGCAGTTGTTCAAGGAATTGGTTCGTGTTGGGCAGGTGTGAGGGGACCTTGGTCAACAATTGGCTCACAATGCAGTTTAAGAAATTCTATAGGTTGGTCCACCTTCGCAACTGATAATAGCTCCCATTTTGAAAGTGTCCGCGGACGTTGACAGGAACTCGTCAGGTGCAAGTTTGTGGGTCTTCACCAAGCTGTAAAAAACAGGACAACTTGGAGAGTCGAGCCTGAGTCTACAAAGGAACTTCTCATCAAGACCTGCAGATTTGCCTTCTGTCATCCAGATATGGTTGAGACGCTTGCATTGTGATGAGAATTCCTTAGCTGTTGCAAGACGGTATGTGGTTTTATCCCGCAGGTGAATTTCTGTTATGGCACGACCTGTGGACTGTGACATAACGACCAGCTCTCCTCCCTTATCGCTCGCAGAGATTCTTATTGTGCCGTTTGATCTTAGCTCGCATATTTTTCTAAACCTTTGCCGTTGCTGGAATGTCAAATTGTTGTTCTGATGCCGTCTGCGTTGCTTTGACACATATTGATGCTGATGCTGCTACGTTCCGGAAAACTGTGAGGAGCTTATATAAATTGTGAGATCTACTGCGTTGCAACGACCGCAATGAACGGAACCTTCACCCTATTGTGAATCAGAGATCTCTTCCAACTGTACCGTTTTCGCGTATGTTTTATAAAGAACCTGACCCTGTGCCAAATGTTGATGTCAAAGTGCGGATACTATCAGCTGGTGTGCTTTACGTGTTAAACCAACATAGGCAACAGCAACACTTGGTTTTTTTTGAGGTTTTCAACATCCGAAATTGACTCTCGGTCTACGGGAACAGCTTGACGAGATTTAACTCCAAGGTTTTGCAAGAGGGTAAAGCCAATCTGGCGCTACTCTCTTCGCTATCTCTCTTCTCTTCTAGAGCTTTCCTCGAAGCCTAACATATATGCGGCTCATTCCTTAGAGCCAACGAGCTTGAACGGAATGCGGAGGACAGCTATGAAAGCTGAGTAATGCTTCCAGGTTGAAACAACTGGATCTTGGTGGTTTCTCAAAACACATTTTTAGCTACGAGGAATAGTTGTTTAGCAACGGTATTTCTTCAGTAGTAAAAGGCTACTTTTCCAGACCGATTGTTCGAGCTACTTATGTGGTAGAGTCGAAATATCTCCATGGCAATCGAGTTTAAAAGCTTACAATAAAATGAGGTGCTTTTGGAAAGGTTTGAATGGACGAGATTTCAGTTGTAGCTATTAGCTACTAGCATATAACAGCTGACCAGATTTACCGTGAACGTGTATCTTTGATGCTCTTGCTATTTGCTATCCGAATCGAATAATATCAACCAGAAAACCGATAAACTCGTCCTTTCGTAGGAGTATTGAGCGGAAATGGGCATCGGAGCGGACACCGGTCCTTTCTTTTTGACTCGACAAAGCCCTATATAGCCTTCTTGAGGGCCAAGAAATTCTGCCTCCAGTACCGCAACACCTGTGATACTACCACAAACTTCTGTTGTTAGCTTTTACGAAGGGATAAATAGCCGTGCAATCTAGACAAAACTCCATTGCCAACAAAGAGGGGTAAACGATCCACTAAAACTACGGCGATGGATGTGATCCGTTAGTAAGAAGAGGCGGGTTGCTTAAATGCTATTACCATAAAGTCGGACATTTGTCATTTTTACCTACTGGTTGGTAGGATTCTGTGTAATATGGTCCAAAAGCCGCCGCTTTTCTGACTTCTTAGAATCACTCTTCTATTTTAATTCATCTCGATTTTTTGAAAGGGCCAGTTATCCAAAGAAAAATTCAGGAAATTCTTGAACTCAAAGTTCAGGGAGATGAATCGAGCTCTGTTTTCATCATTCACAGCGGCCCTTATACTTTCGCAGGTAACATCATTTGAAGCACCTTTTTAACGTTCAGATTAGAATAGTTGACTTTTTTCAACCAAATCCTCAACCCAAATGTTCATTTTTGGTGCAGAGTAAAGAGGCTCCAACTAGTTCATCAAGCGTAAACCAGGTTACAGTAGTGCAAACTTGTTAGATGATCTCGAGCCAATTGGTCTCCAATGTTCTGACATTTTGCTAACTACTGGGTAAGCAACCGGCAAACGACCTATTTTTCCAAGTGTTGCTTATTGTTGTTTTTTTGAATTGGATACATGAAACACCGTAACAACGAGAGTAAGATGCAAGGTGAGGCGATAACATGTGAAAAAAGACGTAGAAAAAAGTAATTTCTTACTTACTCGTGCGGCTCCTAATCATTCAAGTGCAAGCACCAGCAACAAACCATTCGATTGTGTCTTTTGTGACTGTCGTCCACGACAGAACTAGAATCCGACGAAGGTAACGATGGGGAGGAATCGTTCTGCTGCGTCCGCAGCTGTTTTACGTCACCTACGAACACATTCCACCATTTAGCAGGCCTACCCTTAGATCGGGAACATCCAACGGGAGCCCACTCGGCTGTTGTTCTTCTTGTCCATCTGTCATCACTTCTTCTCATGATGTGACCCCCACCGCAGTTTGGCGTTTTTCATGTATTCCACCGAAATCCAAATCTCCAAGCTGTAACAGAGCGCAGGAAGAGTTCTGGAATAGAACAGATTAGCACGAGCTTCCGGATCAGCCAGATGGTTAATAGTTAGTTAGTAATAGCCAGCTCCAGCTATTACCCTAAGGAAGAACCTTTGAGTCAGCAGAAAACAGTGTGGGCATCCCTCGTGCCTCTATAATAGGTGGAACTAACTTTGGCCTCCGACGTAACTCGAACCCTTACCTGGGCTTTCCTTGCTCCATGCACTTCATTCCCTACACTTCCGAGAATTCACCTTGGCTTCTTGATGGTTTTTAAGTCATAGCTTATGACATAATGTTGATAAATCGAAGCAAGTTATTTGTTTACTTGTTTACATTCGGACCCATACTACAGGCACCTACTGTGGAAGCATGTGTGTATACAAACTATGCAGCTGATTCGGCTTATGTAGAAAGAATGGGGGACTTCTTTACAACGGAAACGATTGATGGTTGTATGTGGCACTGCTACCATACTGAAGGCTGTGTTATGATGCGATATCGAGAACTAAACGTAAGTTCACTTTGAAGAGGATTTTGAACACTGTTCTCTTCTAGACCTCCTCGTCTAATCGATCCTCATTAAACTCGCCTTGGTAAGTTTCACTTGGAAGTTTTTTTATTTACACGATTTCTTACGGTTTCAAATCACCGATAGGTCATCAGATCCCCTGTTTACGGCCCAGGGATTCAGCCCCTTTTGCTACCTCGTACAGAAGGCCTTCCTTGAGGTTTTTCTGCTCTGAAACGCCTCAGAAACTCATCCTCTGCTTTTTTTCATATAAGTATCCCAGACCTTATACCTCTCATATGTCAAAANAATATAATTTTTTGAAGTTTATGGTAAGAGCGTGGCATCGGCGTACGCGTCGATATCCCGCAGGTCAAAGGTTAATGTTAGGTTTTTTGGAAACTCCTGGCCAGCGCGTGAAGTAGCCGCTGCGTCCGTTGATTCTATTTATTATTTTATTTGTTTGTTATTATTTTGCTCTGATTTGTTAGTTTCAGAAAATGTGCCTGCTTTTTCAAAAAAGCGACACACCGAAACTGTTCACTAGTCGAGCAAGTCAAACGAAGATCTTGGAAATTTTCAAGCTTGATCGTCAGCCGTCAAAGATGATCAAGCCGTCGTGCCAACTGAAAAGATTGAGTGCTAACTAGTAAAGAACGAATCCATGCATTCAACAAGCTGAATGAAGTATTGATTGAACTGTGTATTTCGATTATCCAGCTTCGGCTGTATTGTCGCGGCAGCAGTGCAGAGTCAGCAGTGGGCGGGACTGAACATGGGCGGGATTTGCGAGATGCCGCTTTACGATCGATAAGCGCTACTACACTGAACGAAAAGAATAAAAGTTCTACGCTCTACTAGTATTTTGTATGCTTTAATTAATGATATGTGCCGATGAGCTCAGCATAGATGCATAGCTGCTCCAGTGCTCTGCAAGCTCGGGTGTGGTGCAGTAGGAACGAAATTATCGCGTCGCGGCGAGAGGCGTCACGCGCGACGAATATAGCAAAATGCAGCAGCAAGTAAGAAATATAGGAAAAAAAGAACCAACAGTAGAATCATGCCAAAAGTAATAATCACATAGCGATTGAGCTATATGAAGAACGCTAGAACCGCTATAACGAGGCGAATTGCCCGCGACAGCCGCGTGCGGCGGATCGATTACACAAAACCGTTCCTACTGCTCGTCTCCCCAACAAGCTCCTCTACAGACAGTGCCGCCCACAGTAATTCAGAACTATTCTCCATATCTCTCATATGTTTATTAACAAAACAAAATAATTTGTTTAGCTATTGCGATTGTTCTTTTTCATGCGATTCACTGAACACTCATTTCATAAGGCTTGGCGGTGCTGAATCAGGACCCATTTCGGAAGGAGCCGCACTTTTTGTAGCAGGTTCTTTAGGCATATCTGATCCCATTTCAGATGGACCTGCACTTTTCGGTTCAATTTCTGGCAATTTCCTTGTTCCTGTGCGGATACGAGTCGGTTCAGGCGATGTAGCTGCAGCTGTGACGTCCAATTCGGTGCCCATCGGTGTAACAGGAGTGTAACTCATTGGTCGTGCTGTAGTGACTTGCTCAGTCTCGATGGGCATTGAAGTCATCGATTCAGCCGGTGTTCGAGCTACTCGTAACGATGTTTCCTGAGCTGTGACTTCTTCTGCTTGCAGCGGTTGCGGTTCTGCCGGTTCCACTGCAGGAGGCTCTTCCTTTGGTGGTTGGGCCGGTCGTTTGGGTACTGTCACTCGAGACAGACGTTTGACTGCTGTCGAAGTCTCTTCACACTCCAACTCGGAAGATCCTTGCAACTTCGATCGCGATAGACTCGACTCATCAGCCAGGTCTCTGAAATGGTGGGCATACCAGGCCAGAAAGAAACCTTACAATGACTTTTAGAAAGTTCACCTGAGTGGTGCTTTGGTAACGACCGGTTTTCTTTTGACGTCCTGCTTCGGAATCGGTTCTTCAAACGAGCGCTTCATACCGTTTATGGCTTCATAGGGATATGTTCTGAATTAGAATCTTCCGTCCTAGATGCATCCAAGGAGCTGTAGACATGGGCTGACGAAAAATTCATGTTGGAAACTACCTGGATATGCTCGTACTGGAATCAGTGCTATGGACTGGCGTTTCATACGCGCTCGTTTTGTCCCTAGCCCGAACTTTTTTCTTACAGCCATTCATGAGTAGAACCGACAGCACTGAGTGAACTGTGAAGAGACCGAGAACCAAGCCATGGTCCTGGAAAGCGTTGTTTCATAGCTTGGAGGTTTAGTGAGTTTCAAATGACAAAGTGAAAAAATGAGAACAGAAAGGTACTTATCAGAAAGTTGCACCCATACTAGCATTAATTACTCATGCATGTGATGACTGGTGGGATCATTCTCAAAGTGTGCGTATCGATTTGTTGACCGCGCCGCCTGACAGCGTCATTTCGCCTCACGCTCGCAGTCGCGCGCTATGAAGCTTGACCGTAGGGAGTTCCAGAAAAGAGGGGTCTTGAAAAGAGTCATTAAAGGTCACATTTATGCTTATTCGCATAGCTAAATCGTAGTGAGAGCCCTATGAGCAAGTACCAACACTCCTCTTAAAAATAGCTTTATTCCTTCTCTTTAGTTTAAAGTTTGCTATCTGCAAACGCAGCATACTGTCATACGGATTCCATCGAATGAAAATATCACCTTAAAAACGTCTTAAGTCTCATGAATATATGCCAAATCTTACCATTCAACCTTTAGCAGAACCGTGCTGCGAAACACAATCGAGTTCGAATGTCGTAGTTGTAAAATGAAACACACTGCATGTCTCATCCCATTTTCCATTTGATAAATTATCTGAACTTTGAGTGTGCTCCTTAACCAATAAGAAATGCTATCGATCGGTGAAACGTGATAGTTCAATAGTCAGAGCATACTTTATGAACCATTGAACGAAAAATCACTGGTTAACTCTTAGGCTTGGTAGAAATGATGGGGGTCCGGAAAGGTGGGATGAGTTTCCCTATCCGAATGGCGTACCGCTCTAGCCACATCTAATCGCTCGCAATCGCGCGCTATAAGGGGAGTATTTGAATTTCTAGTTGAGATTACGGTAGGTAACTGCGGCGAAACCATTGCCGCTTCTCATTTTTCTGGGTGGGAACTAAAACGGATGGACTTTTTTATTGGTTTCTTTTTTTCTAATTTTACTCGTTTCTTAGGATACATCCTGATTTTTTCTCACTTTTTTTTCTATTTGAGCATAAGGATTTGTATAAAATAATAAGATTTTCTATGGTTCTTC
>UZAF01017331.1:5904-49301 GCA_900617895.1 Haemonchus placei
AGTAATAGTATACTATTATAGTATCTAAAAATATCTTCTTGAACTTGTTTTGAACAATTTTAGTCGATCGATCTGGTCTTCATAGTGCTGTACCGGATACTAATCCGACTTCTCTCTCGCACTGTTTCATAGTGTTCCTCGAAACGGTTGCGCGAGCGCTAGTGCTTCGTCATCAACCCACTGAGTAAATATTTCGAGCTTCCACTGGTCGATAGGGAAAACCTTCGACTAGTGAGGACAGAATATCCACAATATTTCAGGGACCGATAAGTTCGTCCTTTTCAAAAATGAATTATTTGACAAAGGCATAGAAGAATTTCCTCACCAAACTGCTTGTTAATTGGAAATTTGATTCGACTTTTTTCGTTTTTTTATGTATAAGAGTCAGGTTTGGTTTGGAAAGAGGTGCATGTAAGATATCTGACCCAGCAGTACAATTACCCCATGAATAGCTCGTTATGCAGCTGAGATCTTTAATAGGGGATTAGGGAAATTGACGATCTGTCACCGCCACAAACCTTTGGAGAAGATGAGATCCATTATAACCTTGCTCGAAAGGGTTTTCAGAAATTCAGGTCTTTCGGGGAGCATAAAGGCATATATTCTAGAACAAGTACGTATTTGTAGCCATCGGAGATTGCTCAGAAGCCTCCGAAGCCGTTGAGGGATAACGGATGCCCTTCTGGTGGGCTATTTATGACCATTGTCTACAAGAACACTTCAATTTCTGAGCAGGTGTTTTCTGAGCTTCTAGCTGCTGGTCCATCTGATCCTATCACACTGTTTTCTTTATTCGTCCAATTTCCATGGGAAGACAACGCTTGTCAGACGGTTCTTTATCCCTGTGTTGTTTGTTGTGATATAGTGCTTGGAATAATTAATCCTTTCTGGAACGCGCCCTGTGCCCTACATGCTCTTTTCAATGTCGTAGAGTAGTTCAAATGTAAGCCAGATTTGCTATTTGTAATCAAAGAGTCTGATGTCTTTACTTTGCGATCAGGGGCTATAAACTTTTCTGGGAAAGTGTTGTCGAAATGGTTGGTGAGAAACCGATCCAATTAAGCGGAGAAATATTAGCGCCTTTTCTGGCTACTTGCCCTCTCCGACCATCCTTCTTAGATGTCCCAATGTTCTCCCAGAGAAAAGTAACCGCCTACGCGGTATCCCATTCCAGATTATAGCCGCAGCAAACTATTATACAGTCATAGTTGCATAGTACTTTATTTGATAAGTGGTAAAACACGTTAATTAGGGCGTTGTATGTCTAACATAGTTTTCTTCCCCCCTATCTGGGTCTTTCTCTTGATTTTTGGCAACATCACTATATTTGTCCCTTAAGGAGAATTCTTTTTTTTTATAATCTTTGAAGTAGATGAAATCCTGAAATCTGATCCTGTTCATTTTCCACCGATTCAATAGGAAATCGTGCAACTCTTTCTTTCGGAAACTTATCTTCGTCGGACTTTTCCTGAGACCTCTTTGACTGCAAAACCATATTGGACCGAATGTGAAGTGGATGACATCCGATCCGAAGAGGGTAAGAAGGTTATTTCTATGCTCTTAAAGTTGAGTGGAAACGGAAATAATGAGGCTCAAAGAACTATCAAAAGTACAGTAAGACTGTGATGCAATAGCACACCCACCACTCTACCTACGTGTGGATTTATCTGCGTATGAATTGTGTGCCGTTCACGAGAAGTCCTGATGAAGTAAAAAGTTTTCTGAGTTTGTTTTACCAACGTGGCGCTATGTAGAAGCGCGACTTAGCACTAACCACAAGGGCTCTCCGGGGACAATCGCTGTTCAAACAAATTTCCGGTGTATATGTAGAGTCGTTCAATATCAAACGTTAAAGTCCACTGTTCATTTACAGTTTATTTTGAGAAAGTAAAAAGTCAGCTCATGATACGCCTTGATTATTCCCTAATAAGACACACAGTCACAACTGGGCAGCTTCTTTGGATTTTTCAGTAGTTCAAGAAAGATCAAAGTGTAGCAAGGTTATGCTACACCGATTGATAGCCTTCATGTGGCTAAAGACTGGCTGCCTTGGAATTGTTATTATGCCAGGACAGACAAGTTCTATTTGTTTTCCATCAACCTACGCTTTGGCGAAGGCTCCAAAACGTCTCTTGGTGAAAACTGCCGAGCCTTATNGAGGATTCATGGTTGAAATCAGTTGGAAAACCCTCGCCCTTTCAAGATCTAGGCGGCTCTTATTGTATTAGGGAGCAAAATATCATTGACTACCGATGGGTGAAAAAATGAAGATTCGGTGCACTGATCAACCCTATATACGAATCCACCTATGCCTTCCGATTTTTGGATTCCACTAGTGGTAACATTTGAATGCGTATCGGTCTATAATACGACTTTAAGGGCCAGCTGACGAAAGAGTTTGTGCCTTGATCTAAAGCGCCGATTCTGTCACTGATGAATTAGTCTTGGAAGGATGGAAACTCGGATGTCCTGGCTGGACAATGTCTGAATCACGCGTGGGGTAGTTTGGATTAATCCATTCAAGCCGTTTCGTAAGTCAGTGGTTATAATGGCCATTAAGTTTGTTTCAGAGGGAAATTTGAGTAAAATCAGCCTACACTTTCCCCTTTCCACCGCTACGGCGCTTATATCGTATAGATGGGATCATTATTTTCTGACTAGATCGGTCTAGTCAATTCTTCACGGAAAGCGCCGACGTCGCGGGAACTCATCCTGGCTAGGAAGTGATCCCTAGAGATGGATGTAGTACTTAGAAAGGTCAGACGACGACGGCCGTCCATTGAGATGCTTCCAGTCTATATTATTCGATTTAGCATCAGGCATAGTGAATCTTTGTTCACAGCAACAGGTTGTTTTTGGCTTCTTTTGTCATTCCCATGGGGCACCGAGCAAATGCAAAAGGTATATTGTCGTGTTTACAAGTAAATGCTGCATAACTTGATGCAAATGAAATATTCCATCCTTAAATACTTCACTAGTGGCAGATTTTTGCACACCTGATGTTTCTAAAAAATGTCATTTTCGAACGTTCGCTTAACGTGCATACAATCAGTATTTCTGTCCCGATAACTGAAAATGGTTTCGAAACGATGATAAATTTTTCTGATATCAGCTAATGGGTATATCATCGTTTGATAAAAGTCATAGAGGTTTGTTCTTCGGAGAGCCTTTCTGCAATTTCTGCTATGAGATACGGTGATCTTCAGGTAGTTCACTTGTGCCCCCACTAACTTTTGACTTGGAAAGAGCACATTCGCTTTTATGTAAAAATACGGTAATAATGCCTTATGGTAAGCATGTTTGTATGAACTTATTTCCTCTGTAAAGAGAAGAGTACTTCATGGAGAGTACCAGATGAAACCTGTACAAATTTGAACTCAGAGTACTTCATGGAGAGTACCAGATGAAACCTGTACAAATTTGAACTCAATCCAAATCTCATCAGAATGCGCCATGCGTTCACCTCCTGCTTAGAAACATGCAAACACTCAACCGAATGCTGTTGCTTTTTGAGTTTTTTCAACTCGAAGGTCCGCGCCCCACTGAAACGAAGGTGCTTAGAGACTGGATCACACCAACGTGGGCGGTTTTCAATTTCAGAGTTGTATACACGAACTTGGTTTCCATCTTGTTGTTCTCCAAGCCTCTCACTTTTTTTTACAACCAACTGTTTGATAATTGGAGCTTTGCATAGTCCAAATTAATAATTAATTATTAGTACAGTTGTACACGATGTCTGATGATAGGGGTGCAGTCAATCATGGACAGTACTGACCTCGGTAATTGCTTTCGGAACGGGTAGCATATGCTCCTGATTGCCTAACAAAGTAATGACCAAATGAATAGGTTGCCCGCTAATTACCTCCTTCGTGTCTCTTTTGATGGATGTGGAGAATTCCCTAAGCAGATCCCTGATGTATTAGAGGGATCTCGTTGTGAATAAATGAAAAGCAAACAAGTCAAACAGTCCGGACTAACAGTCAGGATATAGCTGAACTTGTTTATAATTCCCATTTCTCGTTTTGTCATGGCATTTTTTAATTTGTTGATTAATTTATATAATTTTGGAGATGTAAATAAACAATTCAGTCGCAAAAGGGTCAGAAGTCACTTGGTCTTGCCTGTGCTCTGGAGTGAATTATTCGTATGAATTGGTCTTTTTGCTAGATACGCCACACACTAGGCCATTACAAGAAATTGTAATGATTTTGACCGTGGCGGCCGATCCACAGATCTTCTTTCATTCTCCCAATTCGGTCTGATACCATTTGGTCAATCCTGAAGAAATGGAAAACTTCGCAGGTAGCAGGCCTGTATTCATTGTATTCAAATTATACAGTTATTTTTGAACTTAGAACCTTGACCTTTTTGCAGAATTGCTCACATATCTGCTTGGTTTTCATGTAGGAGTTCAAATATAGTTGAGTTACTATTCCAGATTTTTTTGTCAAGACTTTTTGACATTGATCCTCCGCCATTTCGAAGTCCTTGCATCCATTACTAGTTATGCACATATTGTTGGCTATGGACAATGCAATTTTTTGCATATTTTTGATTTTAGCTTATTAGTAGTTGTAAGGACGATCTGCAATTTGGTCATGATCGTCTTTCTCATTGTCAAGTAAGCTAGTCGATTTTTCTATTCACAGAAACGATGACTAATAGTTCTGCAAGTGCATGAACTCGTATTGATATACCATGCAAAACTTTCGACTGTATTGTTGAACATCTTCATTTTCGAAGGAATTGGCCCTGGTTGATTCTATCGAGTTGTAACGAATGGTATCAATTTGCAGTAATATTACCTCAGCTAGCCCGTTGGCCGTTGCAGCTTCTCGAAGTCTTTTTGTTTGTTCATTATGATTCTGGGCAGTTTTATGAAACCTGAAACCGTATCCACTCAATCGATATCTATCTTTATCCTGAACAACTTGTTTCAATCTGTCGAATTTACTCATTGTTATCTTCTTGCACTTCCTTAGAGTTTGAATTTGGAATCTTTGCTTGAATGCTTAGAGCGTCATGAGCTGGTCCGCTTTCGATTATATTTTGCTTTTACAATTCCTAACTTACAAAAATATGCCAATCAGAATTGCATGATCGATATGTTGATAGTTCGTTTCAGAAATGTTTCCTGAACGATGTCTAAAAGCGCAATGTTCTGTAGTATTCCATCCGGAATGTCCGGCCGATTCACGACAGGTCATACTTCCGCCACCACCTGGGGAATGCTGTGGACGACCGGGAACTTGCCATTGTGATTTACAGGTGAGTCTTCAGAAATTCAAAACCTTTCTCCAATGGTTTCTCATGAAACGTTGTAAGTTGGATTTCGATGAAATACCATATAATTTCCAGAAATGCGAAGCATTCGTTCCAATTTGTGAAAAAGGCATGGAACGTGTGCTTGTAAAAGAAGGCGGAAATCAGCCTGGCTCGTGTTGTGACGTATTTGAATGCCGGAGACGGGGTAGGCTACACTATTTTTCTACAGTCTAGTCTTTACAGTAACGCTCCTATACCTTTTCTTCAGAAGTTCATTGCGAGGCAGTTCGTTGCCCACCACAAGTGTTCGATGAAGATGAGGGTGTTGACTGCCCACTGGACAGTGTTCGCCCTGCTGAGCACGTACCACCTGGAATGTGCTGTCCAATAAGACCAGGGTAAGGATTCAAGCCTATGGTCCTATGTCTCAGGGAAGCAACTGGATCTCGTGGTTTGATAAGGTCTGTGTGGGAGCTGGCTTAGTAAGTGATATTATTGACTTTTAGATGTCGCTGTCGAGCAGCCGTATGCCGCCCTGCCGTTTGTGATGAGGGTAAACGACTTCTGATCATCCGAAAGGGTACCGGAACACCTGGACGATGCTGTGATGAGTGGACATGCGAAGACGATCCGCAACTACTTGTAAGTTTATGCTCAGAAACTTATAGAACGAAAAGATCTTCGAGCAGTTGAAGAGGGCCGCTCATGATTATGAAAGATGGCTGAACGTCAGGCAGTTATCTTTAAAACTCCTCCGCGAATTCGACTTTTGGGTATAGGTCAGCTAGACATTTGGTTGGGTTAGGTCTAATATTGACTGGTAGTACAGGATTTAGCTGGTGCACCAACACCCATAACAACGCTTTTTTGACTAAGGATTAGATTCTTCTTCCCTTTTCATTCAACTTATTACTGATTGCGACTCCCTTTTGAGAGAATAGATAGACAAATGAACAGGCAAGTACATAAGTAGGTTAGGTACGTCGATATATTCATCCCCTTGGTCGGGAATGATGCTAGTGACCCGGCAACGATGCTCTAGAGTGGAGTGGACCTTTACGATAGCACGGCTACTATTCGCTACCTACTTATGCTTCCGCTTATGTACTGGTCAAAGAGATAAGGAAAGGACAACCCATGTCATGAATCTCGAGGGCTAACTCTATTGATGTGCAGATTAAATTAAGCGGAAATTCAAATGAAACAGAATTTCAGGACTGCCTGGGAATGTACCGGATTCTGGGTAGATAACTTGATTCTCTTAAGATCCCCTTTCGAAAAACTTTCTAGGTCCCTTTCGACACTTTCGCGAATTCTCTAATCAATTCCATTATGTTTTTTTTGCTCGAAGCAATTTCGTGGTAACCATACCTACCGTATTGTTTCAGTCAAAATCGTGTATTCGAGATGGAAAGACCTATTCGGACGGGCAAGAATGGCATACATCATCATGTGAAGTATGTCGATGTAAGAAAGGAGTCGCTGTGTGCAGTAAAATGACCTGTCCTAAAACACCTGGTGAGTTACCGTCGTTCAAGGTGTGATTAACCATCCTTCAGCGAATATGAACCAGAATAGTCATTATAAATCGGCGAAATGTTAATGGCAAATGATGAGACTTCAAATTTTAAGTTACCTTTTTTCTTATGAAATCTCGGAAAAACACTTTTTTCTTTTTTTTAAATGTAATTGTAGACTTTGAAGTCGAAACTGGTGAAAATGTAGTTGATTGGAGCCACACCCTGTCTCTAACACTAGGCGCTAAAGCGCAGAGAAGCAGGAGTAACTGGTTTTGCGGGCTCATGATGCTCTCCAAGCAGGCTAGTATGCTAGCACGCTACCGCTTACTCTTTTGAAAAAGAAGGAATGTCTAATTTTTTCCCATCCTAGCTTTTTGCACGGTAATCATCGCTAATGCTCCTTACCTTTTGGGGCTTAAGTGAAAAACCATATTTCCAGGCTAGAAAAACGTTCCAGCGCCATTACAGACCCGCACAGCCGGATAACCTTCCTTCTCTACGCTCTTGTCCCTAGTGTTAGAAAAGTAGGGGGCCCCCTTTCTTCTCCACTCACATTTTCACCTAAACAAAGGGACAGCCTGAGATCCCTAATGATATCCACCTAATTGCCAAACTTCTTTTGATTTTAGTGACCATCGATATGGAAAACTTTGCCATCGTTGTCATTTATGTTGCCTCTGTTGTCCAGCCTACACAAAATCACAAAAATAAATAAATCGATTGAGTAGTTCAGGTAGAACATGAATGTTTTCTTTTTTAAGCTCAATGCTCATGGATTGTAATACCGGACGGTGAATGTTGCCCAGTGTGTGTTGGATGTCAAACGGAAAAGCTCGAAAAGAAACGCAAAAATGAAAGTTGGCAGAAAGATGACTGTACAACGTAAGTTGTAGGATTTTTTTTCGAATTGCTCAATTTTTGATTTTGAAAGTAACGTTTCAGATGCACTTGCTCGGAAGATGGCACACCGCTATGTGAAAAACACATGTGCAGCACAGAATGTGAAAACCCACGTAAAGTTGAAGGACAGTGCTGTCCTGTATGTGACGGTAAGCTCCAGTTGCTTCGTAGGTCGAACGGGCCGCCATGACTCGCTCTCTAGCTTTGTTTCGGGAAACGGCTTTATTGATTGTTATTGATTTTTCAGAACCACTGTTGCTAACAATGCCGGTGTCCTGTCCATCGATTGAGCACTGCCCGTTACGATGTGAAGCCGGTCTAATAAGAGATGAACGTGGCTGTTTCCAATGTGAATGCGTTCCCACAAGTCGTCCAGGTCGTTGCCCTGAACTCTCTGCTCGCAACTGTGACAAGTGAGTTGATCACTTGCGTAGTGAAGTTTCTACCCATAAATCAAGGGAAACGAGCTGATCGAGAGGCTTTCAGGCAGTGTGCTCATGGCTATACGAAAGATGCCAGCGGTTGTGTTGTATGTAAATGCGCAAAATGCCCACCGCTTCATCAATGTCTCAAGCATTGCCTCTACGGTTATGAGACGAACAGCGTCGGATGTCCAGTGTGCAAATGCAGAGGTAATTTCATTTATGTGAAGGCTTTTCACTCATTTTCATCCCCTCGACTTAGGTAGATTCCCTTTGAAGACAAGGCGTAGTGGGAGTCTCAATCCGCGCGGCGACACTTGGCTAGTTGTCTCAGCGCCCGCTTTGAGAGGATAAAGCCTCTTGAATATCGTCAAGGCGAGCAGCTCGCGTTTTCCGAGTTGAGGGTTAGTGCAGCAAACCTTACCCAAAAGTAACCACTCATTAAATACACCCTTGTGAGCGTAGAATGAGTTGTGAAACAGCGATAGCCATAACGGGTTGAGATTGACCGAGGTCGGATGCTCCATCTTCTTGTTCTTCCTGGTTATGGGAGTGGGTTACTATTGTAAAAACCTTATGTCAAACTGGGTGAAACGATGGCTCTTGCCGTTGATTAGTCCAGGATGCCGTGCTTTCCCAATCCTCATGCAAACTATAGAAATCATGCAGTGTGTTTCGAGCCTGTGTATCCAGTCCGACAGTCATCCAGTACTACCGCTTAACCAGCCAATATTTCTATCAGAAATATACTATAGAATTGAAAAATATAACCAGTCGGGTGATATCCAATTATATGGCTTGTGCATGAACAGCATAGGGCTCCACTGTGGCGATGCGCTGTCCTATTGCGAAACGACTACGAAATCCTTTTTCTGTCTTATTTGTACAGTTGGTGCTTTGTTTTTATGCTTATCGATCACTTTTCAGCAATTTCACGTATAGAAGCAAAATTGACGATACCGGAGAAAATCGGACGTATAGCGGGTTGGGACAAATGCATCTCGCTCACCGCATCGGGCCGTATCGCCGAAAGGGACGGAGGTGAATGGTGGAGTGATGGCTGCCGACACTGCTTTTGCGAACAAAAACAGGTATGTCTTGAGGTCCTATTTTGAAAACGGTCTACCTCTCTGGGCGATCTGAACAGACCGGTCTTCTTGGGTGACAACTAAACCGCTCCGGTGCGCCGAGTGTGGTTGCTGTCTTCAAGCACGTACTGCTCGGCTGAGGAAAGCTTTTAGTAGATTGAATTAGCAAAAAAGAAGTACTCTGGCTTTACAGGAGTACTGCTCGTTAATTTCTTGCGCTCCTCGTCCAGATGATTGTCCAGAACAAAGCTGGATACAAGAAGAAGGTAGAGAGTCATACTCCATCAGCTTCCCAAGCAGGAACTATGTAGGGTTCTAATCAGAGCAGTTTCAGGAGCATGCTGCCCATCTTGCATGGCCACGTCGAACAAATCAGTGCTCGTATCAAAGCACGAACACACCGTGTGCCAATCACCGGGATCTGGTCGAATATTCACAGGTACTTATTAGGGCAGAGCCCCGTAAAACTCCATACCATGCAGTTTTGGATTGTATTATAAAAATCGAATTTCTAGATGGAGAGACCTGGCAACTGGCTCCGTGTGTCTCCTGCACATGTCGTGTCGGTCATGTCCTATGCCGCGCCGTCGAATGCCCGCCGATCGCCTGTAACCATCCCATTCTACATCAGGACGACCAATGCTGCCTTAGGTACTGCTTAGGATTTTTGTCTTGTTATGAATTATGTCAATGTAAGTCATGAATAATGAGATATTTTCTTCCAGATGTCCACCCAACTCAACCGGAACACCCGATTCGTCAGTGATTTGCACCGATGGCTATGGTACTGCACACATGGCTGGTTAGTAAGATTGCTTTCACCACAGATTAACGACTTCCGTTCTCAAGTCGCCGAAAAGCAATTCGATCCTGAGCTTGGCTCCCAATAGGACTTGCAGTTACTGTTCTCACGTAGATTTTTTAATCATACTATCGCCCTCATCACTTCCCTTCTCTCTTCTCTTCCAGATAAAACGAGTATCACACAAAAAGAGGGATTCTGAGGGGCAATTTAGGAGAGCTATAACTTCTAAGAGAAGTGCGAGGCTAATGTCACTGCTTCCTAAGAGAAATCTTCTTCAATCTTGTGTATTGCCTTCATAATGACGAGTTCAGCATCATGTTCCTTCTAGAACCGACTATTCTATCATTACCATTACCTTTTCCCCATTCTAGTATTGTGCCATCCCAGGATCCAGTTTCTTTTCAAAATCATCACCTANGTTCAGCATCGTGTTCCTTCTAGAACCGACTATTCTATCATTACCATTGCCTTTTCCCCATTCTAGTATTGGGCCATCCCAGGATCCAGTTTCTTTTCAAAATCATCACCTAGGGTTCGAAAGCGGACTAAAGAATAGGTTTCAGTGATTTCCCAGCAGATAAAGCAGAAAATTGTCTCCAAGGTGGAAAATTCCTGTATTAAATACTTCTCCTCAAAACTTACATTTCTTTTACGGCAGTCTCTGTTCCAGTACCTTCATTTCCCTTTACTGGGTCTAGGGCCTTTATCAGTGGTAACTCCGCTCTTGATAAGAGGGAACACCTCTATGATTTAGCCCAACCGAAGATGATACAGTCATGTTTAGGTGCTTCTTGGAGAACGGACGACTGCACATCTTGTGAATGTGGCCTGGACGGAAAGATTGTGTGCTATCGCCAGCAGTGCGACACAGATGCCACCTGCCGTGGGAAACCACTTACCATCAAAGGGCAATGTTGCCCTGTCTGTGAAGGTAAGGCAGTAAGAGGTGGCCATAAGTACTAGGCACTAGCTCTGAAGGAACTGTAGCTCTCTTGTGGAAGGCTGTGGTGTGCTTCCGTAATTCCGACTCATTATAGACGCCCTCTCGACATCTGTATGCTCATTTGATTCGTCAGTTTATGCTGTCGGAGAAGAATGGCGTCAGGACACTTGCACCAACTGTTCGTGCCAACCGGGTGGACGAACCGTATGCCGCCAACTCGTCTGCCCTCAATGTGTCGAGCCGGTACCCATTGAAGGACATTGCTGCCCGTTATGTAAAGGTAAGGTAATTCTTAATAGTACAGCCAGAGGTATTTTCAGTTGGTGTTTCGATATTTACTTTTCTAACTTCTTTATTCTGAATTTTCTTCTTACTTCAGATCAAGGCTGGGTGGCGTTCAGTGAAGGTGTCGGTTCGTCAGTAGCACCTCCAGTTGCATCCCCCAATCATCTACCATTGGTCGGACTCTGCTTCATGACTCTCGCCATGATTGGACTTATTGTGTTGCTACTCATTCTCTACAAGAGAAGTCGTGGTGATACAAAGGTAATTGAGTTGTGACGATATGAAGTCTTGGACCTTTCAAATTCGAAAAAGTGTATGGGTGATGGTATTCCTACATAATCCCTCCCTCCCGTGCTACTCCTAGTACACTGTTGTATTGCTGGGTCAGTAGAGGATGTCTCCTAT
Source organism: Haemonchus placei (assembly GCA_900617895.1). Taxonomy (NCBI): domain Eukaryota; kingdom Metazoa; phylum Nematoda; class Chromadorea; order Rhabditida; family Trichostrongylidae; genus Haemonchus; species Haemonchus placei. The sequence continues at coordinate 17,538 of UZAF01017331.1, forward strand.
AGCTTGCCACGGTTACCGGATGCTGGGAAAGGAAAAAGGGGTGGCACCAGGTGTTGTTTGGTAGCGACAGTGAAATACCCACCTCCCACCTCAAGCAAATGCGTCCCTTCCTTGTCACACTTACCTATTTGGCCAGTGCATGACTTCTCTCCAAGCTTGGCATAAATAGTTCTTTGATTGGTAAAGTTAATAAGTAATGCAAGTAGCAATTGGCAAAAGTTTTTCTCCCCTTCATGCCCTGTTGATAAAATCCAAACTTTTTTAGAAGTCCTTTGAAAAAACATCATCATGTGTACGATTGTCAGCTTCGAAGCAGATCGGATCAATTCCACATTTAGTCGAATGGCCACCAACTTCGCGGAAGGTTTCTCACGAAGATGGCCAAAGCGAGAGCCTTCTCTCCACTGTGTACGGGTCTCTTTTTGCGTCTTATTTTCAATTTTTCCATTTTTTTTTTCAAATTTCCTGAATCTTTAAGGTAATTGAGAGATATGTAAGGTACTTAGAATAAGTCGTCTGCGACCTTCCAACCCCCACAGAGCGTTGAGTTTTTTTGGAGAGGGCGGGTGAGGGGGTGCAATAGGTTTTCGAAGTAACTTCAAGTCTAGGAGCCAGGAATCAGATCAACATCGACGTAATCATAATCAGTAATAATAATTAGTAATGATCGAAATCAATCTGTAAGTCCCTGGAATCCTAGGAGACTGGAAGAAGAATCATCCATCACCTTTGTTGAAACACCACCGAGCGACTGAGAAATTGAAGTGGTCGCAGCTTGTCTTAAAGTCTCAGAAGTCCTCCCTTGCCGTGCGGTAGAACTCCCGCATTATATACCTTGGTGCTTTTTCATGGTTATTAAGCCTAGGTACTGGCTGTGCCGTTTGGCCTATAGGAGTTGAGGTTTAGAGCATCGCGTAAAAAGTTAGGATTAGTAAAAAAAATCAGGACAAAGTTATACAATTTTATGTATTTTTTTCTATAGAGATGGTGGTTATAGCTCGGACACAATGACGGCTACCAGTTGTGCATCATCGGGTGCTGATGGGCATGTCGATACCCAGCCCCTTACAACACGTCAACAGCAGCAGCAACGATCAGAACATCATTTCCAATGTCGCGTCTGAAAACTGTAAACCAACGGACAAGACACCTACTGTACAATATCGGCACCGTAGCGCCTGGTTACTGTAATCGGACCATAAAAAGTCGACTTATTGGCTGATAGTCACCACCGCCGCTCGGTTTTGCCATATACACTAGATTACGGTCCGAAAGTAACTATCTACAACAACAAGTGAAGTAAAATGACAAGTATCTTGTTGGCGTTACGGTAGCCGTTATTGGCATGTGGTGATTACGGTAGCCGTAATTTTAATGGCATGCTTCTCACATATCAACAACATCTGTGGGCGAAACATTTGTACAGAAAATATTATTTCTTGAACTCGGTTTGTCTATTTTCATGATTTTCTACGTTCATGCGTTCATCCATTCATCCATTCATCATTCGTTCGTTCTTCATTCATTCATTCATGTGTATCAGTCGGTGTACCACCACATCTCACCTGCTAGTCCGAGGTTTCTACAGTGTCCCGAATTAGTTGATCCAATCGATAACACGGGGCACCATCATTCAAAAATTTTCTCATAAATATTCGTGTACTGATTACATAATTTAAAGTCGTGGTTCCGAGTTTGTCGCAGTTGTGGACCCCAAATGGCCTGGGGAAACGGTCCAGGGAAAGGGGGTCCAAAGCATCCCAGAAAAATAGCACACGAGCTACAATTTCATGTCGATTTCGTTTTCCTGGGTCATTCTGGCGTGTGTCTGCTAATACTGTGCGAACCAGGATAACGATTATTATTTACCAATCAGTCATATTTTCTGCAAAATGTAAATCAATATTTTTCGGAATTATTTTCAATCGATAACACTGGATATGCGTGGGCGTGTGTGCGTGTTAGTTGGTTGTGGTCCTTATTCAGATATATCATGTTCATACTTTATCATTTTTTATTTTCTCCTCTAGTTCACTCACTTTTCAAATCGTGCTATAGCATAGCGATGTATTGATTTATTGATTTTGTATTCGATTTCACATAAATGAAAACGTGTTTGTACGTATATCCCGGCTAGCGAAGCAATTCTATATTTTATGTCCCTCTTATTATTTCCCATTATAAACACAGGGCATTGTACATAGCAGAAATGAACTTCATGTTGTGATGTGTCACTGATTTATTTATTTTTTTATGATGACGATTATTGATTTTTAACGCGCACGCGCGATTACTATAGTTGCGCGGAAGCGATCTGTCTCTTTCGTCATCTTTAGAAGAAGAAAAAAAACGTGATCATTATTTCAGTATGTTTGTTCATTAATAATACAAATATATCGCCACGAGCTTCTGTTCATACGCGTTTGAACTGCATATTGATCGTTATCGATTTTTTTCCACAGCTCCTCTACATGTTGTCTAGTGCGTTTATGTTCTTTTTTTCCATTTTCGTCACTATCATCGTCTTTAATGTGTTCTATCCGATTCTGCGAATAAACAGCTTTAAATTGTAATAAATGTAGGAAGGTGTGTTATTTGATGTTGATAGAGCCCTCAGGTATGAGCCACGTACTTGGCTTTGGTTCAAAATTTTTTAAACTTCTTTTTTGGGAACTGTCTTGTACATAAGCAAGCCGACCAATTGTGTTGTTTATTCTGTGCTCATATCTTTCAGAGTGATTTGGTCCTTCCAAATTGCTACTTTACCCTTTATCTTACTCTAAAAAATCTTTCTAATGTGAGAACTTGATTTTGATTTTACAAAGGCTGTAGATGCATTGCTGAACATCGGGCCATTGGACTTCTTGAATTCGAATTGATTTGTGGTGCCCTGATTTTCGAAATTTCGGCTGACCCCCTTTGATCAACATACGAATTCTCAAAGTCCGACTGTTAAATTCTAGGGTAACTAAATAGAAGTGAATTAGGATTTCTGGAAATACTGTTTTTTCTTTTGAAGCAGATTTCTGGATAGCTAGTGCCTTTCTATGGTTACAGTACCCAAAAAAAACATGCAAAAAACTAATTCTCGGAATTTTTTATTATTTTACAACAGCAACGACATCGCAACACTAAATGATGCTTCCACAAACTCTTTCGTTTTGGCAGTCCTCCTCTTTACAGCTCTTTCTTATCTTCCTCCCTATCCAGAGCACGTAAACTACGATCAATAAGATACACCACAAGCTCCATATTAGCCGTAAGGAATGTAATAAATGCGATATCAAAGATAAAGCTGATAGCTGAAATAATAACAGTACAATAGGCGTCGTCGATAGCCTGAGCCAATAAAACGAATGTTTGGTTAGATTACAATTTTCATCAAATAGGAGAAAGACAGAAGAAGGTATTGATGAAAGAGTCTAAACAAACACATACCGAAGGTGTTGTCACTGATGTAGACTATAAGGACGAAAAGGAATTCCAGAAATATAAGGAAAGACTGAAAAGTTTTGATATTTTTGATGAAGAGCAGAGTTCCATAGTAGGTACTGAATTTTTTCAGTAGCCAGAGGTACCGCTTTTACGATTTTTGTGTAGAGTCTGTTCCTGCCCTAGCGACCAAGCTTTGCATTCGTACTGGTGCTACTTATTTGGAATGGGAAGGTTTGCTAAATGCAGGCTAGCTTTCCGACTCATTCAATGTACCAGAAGCCTCTTTTTTTAGGTAAGTTAGAGGCACGGCGCATTCCTTCACAATATTGGGCCAACGAGTAAGCATACAGGCGCCATGGTTTCGAGTTCCAATCGGAATGTATGGTCGATTTATTGGCAATCTTTTTTGTACTGACTTGGAGAGGGGGGGGGGGGCAAAAAGTGACAAATTATTTGTTGGCAAATCTGGTGCTAGTAAAGAACCCTACTAACATAATTTACGACAAGATTGGTAATAAAAATTAGTAAAGGGGGATTGGGGATTAGGGGCGGGGAAGAAGCATTCAGAGAGAAAGGATGGAGGGGGGGGGGTTGTTTCGATTGGGTTTGATCTTGTGGATCAAATGATAAAAGTAAGAAGCAAGTAAGATCAGCCTGGCCAGAGCGTTATATCTTCCTGTCGTGGCGATTCTGCTGAGTACCTTCTGAAGCTTTTCTACTGAGGTCCAGTGCTCACAGAGATTTCATCCGAATCCTTTCCTGGGAAAATTTTTTCAAACTGACCTGAACCCCAACGTACAGTGGCATTGTGGACGAAAGCGTGTAACGGGCGTCAATACATTTGACCACATTAGCACATATATTCAACGGAACTGCCAGAACCACCAATGCTTTGACAGTCATCTCTAAATAACATATGTCGCTTTAGAAGTAAATGAATATCAGTTCGGACCACTATTTTAGGAAATTTATTGTATCTTCAGTACAATGATTCCTACGATTGTCGATTGATTAGCATAAACATAATTCATCCTACGACCCACAGTCCATCATACACTCAGTTCCTCAACCTTCTGAATAGGACTAACCCCATAGAAGTAAAAATCGCGAATCATTCATTGATTACCGGTTTCTTTGAACATGTATGTCCTTCAGACCTCGCATCGTCCTTCGCATCGTCATATGGATCGGAACTGTTGTCGTGACCACCTCTGGATTCTAATTATGACCGACCCTAGTCGCATCCCCGGCCCAGACTCAACCTACCCCCTGTACTCACCAGTTGACTGCCATTACCTTTCGCGTTGACTGCTTATGAAGCTGTACTTGTGATTACCCTCATTAAGCCTTTATGATCTCACTCCTGCTTGTATTTTGCTCTTGAGCAACTCAGAAGCTGGCAGATACCTGCATTATATCAATATTGAATATTTACGAATATTCATCGGCAATGATCCGGCTTCCTCTTCGTTATCGGTCTACTGCTTTCTCGGCCTCCGCAACATGATCTCCAGAAATGATGTGAACGAAATTTCGAGAATTCTTTTTTATTCGATGCTCTCATCATGACCATTCAATTCGTTAAATGTAAAATGTAATGCAATCCCCTCTCAGACAAGTCTTCCTTCATGAGCAGATCGTATGACTCTGTGCCATTTTCATTACTGTTAAGCACAGAATAGACTCTTGGGTGAAAATGTAGTTGGGGGGTGCCAGCACCCTTTTGTGTTCTGCGTCTCTTCATTTCTTACCCATCTAATCATCACACCCACCCCGGAGCTCCTCCCTTTCCAAAAGTTAGGGAAGGAGCTCTGGGGTGGGTGAACCAAATGGATGTTCAATTTTTACCCCATCCCAGCTTTTTGCACAAAATACTCGACATTATCATGACAAGGAACAGGACCGTAAATTGGGGAAAAATCTCAGAATATCANCACTCTGCCGCCAGTGTCAGAGACGCAGAGTACAAATGGGCGCTGGCACCCCCCAACTACACTTCACCCAATCAAATCGGAAACTCGACATTATCATGGCAGGGAACAGGACCGTAAATTGGGGAAAGATCTCAGAATATCAAATCCGGAAGTGCTTATCCAATGAAGGAAACGAAGGAAATGAAAATTTTCGTGCAGATACAAACAGATATAAAGGAGCATTTTGCATAACAGGAATGAATTTTCTAAAAGCGAACACATCAAGTAGCGAAAATGTGAAAAATACCCGTTTACCATGATCACAGGCACCACGTTATCCTGATCAAGAGTCGGTGAAAATTCATTCCTGTTATGCAAAATGCTCCTTTATATCTGTTTGTATCTGCACTAAAATCTTCATTTCCTTAGTTTCCTTCATTGGATAAGCACTTCCGGATTTGATATTCTGAGATTTTTCCCCAATTTACGGTCCTGTTCCTTGTCATGATAATGTCGAGTTTCCGATTTGATTGAAATAAAATGATCTTTGCGCAGATGGTTCTGATGGGTTCTTCAAAATTTTTCCGTGCAGATTTGTAACTTTAATATTAGGGTGAAGGAGGGTACGTGGGATATGCAAACGGGAAGCAAAAATGTCGTGGAGTGGGGGCTCAAGTAGCAAGGAATGCGATATGAAATGTAATTGTAGCGGATTGTATGCTACTAGTAATGCACGAATTATACCGTAGAACGCTCTCCGTATGTGATCGACCTACGAATAGGTTTGCAATGCGGCAGCGAAGAGAAGTCACAATAAAATAAGAAGTTTCGAAGCTGACCCTCAGGACAAGCGATATCGCTGCATATGCAACGATTTCAATAAATAATAGTTTACCCGAACAGATAGAAGGCTTATGGTACGTAAGGAATCATTACGCTGGTGGTAACGTGGTTCACGCAGCGACGGATAGTAGCGGCATGAATAGAACGGATGGTGTTCACGGCGCCTCTGCGGTAAGCGGTCTATAGGATGTTCAAGGTGCTGGACGGTAGGGAATAACCATGAAGTACAGAATCAGTTTGGCTAAGTTGAGCGTGACTTTACCAGTTCAGAAATGAGGACATGAATGGAGTCGAGCAAGCAGTCTCGGTCCCATTGATGACGAAAGAGCACCGTTTGCGGTTTTGTGGACAATACTGCCTTAAGTTCATGTAGGGGAAATACTTTTGAATGTTAAGCCCGAGGGACTCTACTGATGGCAAGCGATCACGAGAAAGCAGTAAGCAAGTTGGAGGGAGAGGTTTCACTTGAATTAAAGATGCTGTAGATGTCTTTATAAGAAATAAGTGGCGACTACCAGTAGCACCTAAGTTGGCGCGGGGCTAACGCCAGGGACGAGAAGCACGCGAAGATGAAAGAGCTTTCAATAGATCAGATTGATCAGACTTTTCGCCAAAGTTTTGAAATCATCCGCAGAAACGAAGGTCTCCTGACATCGTTGGATACTTGAAAGGCTCGTTAGGACTTTATCTTTACCATAATCTACTCTGCACTGGACTTGACTGGATTTTTAGTAGTTCAGTTTCGATTTTATTGTTACGAAGGACTGCTAGCTACCATCTTCTACCTCATCTCCATTTTGCTATACAGCAAGTGTTCGATAGCATTGCCATCGATAGCATAGAGGTCCAAGAAATGAAGGAAGAACAATAATAAAAGCTTTTATTGCATTTACAATTGAGAAGTTCTACTTCAGGGGTTAGATGACTTACTGATTGTTTCGGTCCCTGTTGCTATATACCATACAGTATAGAATCTACCCAATACGCATATAATACTAGCAACTGCAGATAGAGTCACCAACGGATCCAAGAATGAGTTCTAAAGTGTAATAATAGATACTCCGTACGTACTCTATCGTTGTTGTTAGTGTNCAATCTTCTTTTTTATTTTCTATTTCTGAATAATTTGAACTTTCTGCTGTCAATCACCTTAGCTTTATGATATTTACTAACGGGGCCAATGATACACTGCCCTACGCCACGGTGACCTTCGTGGTCAGCGCGGGCAACTGGGCTTATCAACTGGCAGTATATCTTCATGCTTTGAGCATGCATACTTTGAACCTCACAACTTTTTTAGAAGACTCAGTTTGCAGTTTTGATTTCCATAAGTTTCCATTGTTAATAACTTTCCAGGCCTCATCGATATATGTACTTAGGTCTCTACTCAAAGTTTCATGGAAATTTGAAACCCTCCCCCGGTAAGGTACTTTCTTTACGGGCTCATGCAGTTACTCTCTGAGAAAGGCAATCAGTTATGATTATTTGCTATATCATGCTACAATCGATAATGATCGCTATCAATTTATCGAAATTACCGTGGCAAAGTAGGCACCTATGTTGTGATCTATGCAGTGCAAGCGCTATCGCTAATCTTTTCACCAATCACTTTAAAAACCACCCTAGTTTGTGGTGGGTTTCACATATCAGTTCATTTATTATAATCATTGGAAGTTTGCGTGCAGAAAGGTTTACAATGGCGACATGCTGACAGCCAAAGTTGTTGTTTTACATTTACGAGAAAGATTTTATCTAGAAGTCCACACGACGTAGGTCAGACGGAGTCTTTCCAAACCACGCCCATAGGTCTAGAAGTCACACCCTCTTGATCCATTTATGATTGTCAGTAGTACATTTGATTCAGTAGACCTTCAGACTTTTATTCTGCTGGGTGACGTCACACGCGGTATTTCAGATACTGTCCGGGCTACCCATGGACTGCACTGTGCAACCCAGATTCCACTCCGAGCTCCTGTGGCTTATTCATATACGAAATATGAGGTGAGAGCAGGTTCCCCAGACCTACCAACTCCGGACAACTTGTGTTTGTGGATTTTTATTACATTTGTGAAGTCTACACTTTCTTTGCTTCTAGACCATGGTAATGGTTTCGTTCTCATCCTAGCCGTAATGATGAAACGGAGAATGGTGTCTTAGAGAATGTCGCAGAAGCGTTTTCATCTGCAGCTTACCGGTAAGTTCGCTGAGTTGGCGATAAGATGGCCCTGAGTAAAGAAGAAGTGACTTACCCCCATGCTTCGTTTACCGTCAAAAATGTAATCAACCTTACCTCGCTTAAACTAGCGTTATCATATGCAATATTTTTTGTTTTCCATGTTTATGTGCATAAGGTGGAATACAGTATTATACAAAATTACGGTAATGATATAAGAAAAGGTAATTTAAATGTTCTGGGCGGATTTGTTCATTGGTTTTTTCGTTCTAAAAAGTAAGTTAGGCTGGAAGTAAAACGATATTCTTATTAGCTACCTTCACAGGCTCCCATGAGCAGCCCTTACTTCTTTACGACTTTACAGATTGGAGTAGTAGTTGCTAATTGTTTGAAGCAGTATGTTTACTATAGGGAGCAGTGAAACTAATAATTAGTTTTGTTGTGATCATTGTAAAACTAGAAATTAGCTGGCGCTTCACTGAAGCAGCTCTTCCGCACCTCCCGTTTCACTTACACCAATCAGCTCCCGGGCAGTTTTTGCTATAATCTTGCTTTTATTCACCAGTTCACACTATATGGGTTATACCCATCCCTAAACCCCTTTACTTAACTAAACCCACGGCCTGGATCAACGGTTATTCCGTTGCATTACATGAAAACCATTTTCCGTGTGAAGAAAACACTGCTCGATGAGAATACAGGGCTAAATCGGGTCTTCGAATATTGCGGAATCTTTTCAGTTTTAATGGGCACTCAGCAATGAAATAAACTTTACTAATGTACAACTTTACATTATCAACTTAACAAAAAATGCTAGGTAAGATACTGTAAATACAGATTTAATCAAGAAATTGATCGGGTTTACACAATATCGGAGCCAATTTCAGGGTAATTCACGTTAACTAAGTGATGCATAGAAACGAGAAATGAAATCCAAACCTAGCAATTATCCAGAGTTTCTAAAAAAGGAATATTTATCGACATAATGAAGTGATGCATACTTAGAGTCTGACTAGCAGAAAGAAAACTGGTTGAAAGATAGTAATTGAAAGAGATGAGGGATTATCACCATAACGAGAAGAATCACATTTACATCCCATACTCATAGTTTAGAAGAAATTGGGAACCGTTTCAGTGCATGGCATGCTTACGTAAAAATCACACCGTTCTATCATGAACCAGTACTTGCTACCATCTAAAAGGTTTCTTTACTACGAGGTCTAAGTCGTAAATTTAAGGAATGTGTGTATTTCGGTTACTTTGGGCATTTGCTTGGTGCCATTACACTCTACTATCCCACTAGCATACATTCCGAAAGATTTTAATGTCAGGAATTAGTTAATGCGAGATTGGTCCCAAAAACCGAGGTATTCACTCAAGGTCCAATCGTGAGGACTCGTTAGGAATCTATTAAGTACCAGTGAGTTGCATAAATGAAAGAGGAATAGGAAAGTAAGTTTTGTTCAAAGACATCACGATATGGAGCAGTTGTTAGTGTTACCAGAGGCAGCCCGTGTGTTGCGCTGTCGAACTGGGTTACCCCTGAATAGGTAAGCATGTACCACATTACTGTTTCGGATTACACCCAGTAACAATCCTCATAGAATTAAGTAAAGACTAACCCATATTCTTGAGCTTGCAACTGTTCGGCTAACCTCCTATCTCGCTCTTCGGGGCTGATATTGACGTCGTCCATAGATGCTGCCAAGGCTCTTGCCAAAGCTTCATCTTCAGAAATTTGCTGAAATGAGAATAGTTCCATTAGGGGGACAAGAAAAATTGGTAAAACGGGATCTTTAGTTGCCAAGGTGCACACAGCACAGAATAGCCGGAGCACGTACCGTATTTCTTGCTTGACTAGCACAATTTTGTCCTCCTTGATTTCTCGCCAATGCAGCCGCACTAAAAATAAACTCCTTATAGGGTTTCATTGCTACTCTTTTGCAGTGTCGAAGAGGAAGAAGAATGGGACTGGTAATCAAAAAGACTCACGCAGCTCTACTGAGAGCAGGACTGCCTTTGGTTTGAGAGCAGTTGTGATCTTTCTCGTGACGATGACCAAGACAAAAGTTTTGATGACAAGATGGACAAGTTATTGGAACAAGCTGAAGTAAAGCGATTAATGATGTCACAAACTCAAGAAAAGATGGCCGACCTCCTTCTTTTTACATCCTTTCACGGTGCACCTGTTGGCGAAAATTTTCTTTTTCGGACCTTGAGCACAATTGTTTTGAATATGTTGGTCTACCTTAAAGTTGTCTATGAGTTCGATCTCGATAAATTTATCAGAATATTTGACAAACTTGAATGTCCGGTGAAACTCCTTTTGGGGTAGGTACAGGTTTGTCGCACAACGGACAGGTGGGAACTTGCACATTCTGAAAATCAGACATTAGAAAAAAATTATTCATTTGTTGTAGCAAAGGGAAGCGCTGGAATATTCACTCCCATAGAGAGTCCTAGAGCAATAGAATTTGTAAACTATAAAAAGTGGAAGACAACCGAACACAAGACTGCTTCGTGTAAAACAATTTTAGCAGGTGTGGTCTGAAAAGAATGCACGAAACGTTTGAAATTACTAACCTTCCTGTACGCTTGTTTACAATCATGCCCTTCGTAGGTATAGTGCGATAAACTGAAATAATGTAATGTTGCAGTAGTAAAACGAAATGGGAAAACTAAATTATTAAACAATGAAGGATGATGACGGGATGAACTCACCAAAATGTCCCAGAACAGGCATCACATCGAATCGGGAGGAAATCTGTAATGGCAGCGTTATCAACGGATATAAGTCATCAAAATTTCATTTAGTTTGTCGTGATTCAGTGTTTTGGAGTTAATTTAGAAATTGCATACAAGTTAGTTGTTATCAAACAACTTTCTCTTTTACAATGCAAAGTTCCGTGGAAATGCACTCCAGGAGAGTGGGTGATCTGATATTTTTATCCAATAGCAAAAAAACAATCACTTACCCAACAGATTGCAAAGCTCGGCGCCACAGTGTCGTCCAAGATTGGGCAGTTCTGCCATAGGTGATGGTTTTAGAATATTAGTCTGATCTTAAAAGCTAACATATGTTCAGAACTTATAAAGCTCATAGCATCAAGCAACGGCTCATAAAGCAGCCCAACTAAGCCACATAGCACATTCGAAAGCGACATTTAGATCAACACTTTGTAGAAAGAAATCAGCGTTTATACTAAAACAACAATCCACTATTTCCGATTTCCGTTGCACGAAAGAATAAAAAGAAAGAAAGAAAAAATGCCAGGAAAACTCGGTAGAAGCAAACCTGAGGAAGATTTGTGAGTGAGGATAGGATGAGGCGCCGTTCCTGAAATCAAACAGCTTATATATCACGAGATTCTGATGAAAGTGCGAAAATTCGCGAATCAGCTGGGATGACAATGACGTCATCGAGCGTACGCTTGCTTTTTAGCGATGGCGTAACCGTGCCGCAGTGAATCATTTTCGTATTTGGGGGCAAATGGATGACTCATACCTCCTTGTGGGTGAGGCACCGCGTTCTGCGTCCACCGTTTATGGTTCTGGATACTTTTATGCTTTTTACATCACAGCTCTGTTTTTTTTTTGACATTTTAACCAGTAAGCGCCAGGTCTTTTAAAGATTTGTACTGAAGCAGGCGTTGTATTGCGACGAAGCAATGGGAATTATGTTGTGTAGTAAAGGCCTGTAAATGTGTGTAGCTTGTCGTTTTCGAAATAAAAGAGAATCCTTAGCTGGAATTTGGTTCGGTTTGTATGTGGCTAATGGATCTTTGACTCCCAGCGCTCGGAATTTCGTTCTCTCGTGTTGTCAATGCAGCTAAACTCACAAATCACTCTAAACGTCAACCACCGTGGCTGCTCAGTGTTGCGCACTTCTCCGTTATCTTTCCCGAGCTGTATCGAACATGATTGCTATTTTTGGTCGCAACCATCTTTCAAGTGATTCAAAGTTTTGCTGAGTCTGAAGCTTCATCTAAAATCGCAGAATCGATCTTCTCTTCAGTGCAAGGCGAGATCTCGGTTTTTCTTTATTACATAGCAATAGAAATATCAGTATGAATATCCATCTCGCTCCCAGAAGCATGGCATTTCTTACTTCGGGAAACTTTGGGAAGCTACAATTGTAACTGCAATTGTACTGTGTTTGTTTTTTTGCCAGTGGAATGAGCTTTTCGTGGGGGTTACCATGAAATCTTAACACTGCATGGGATTACCCATACTAAAATGACTGCTAAACCTCATTCTTTTTGGTTTCTGTTGCAAAATCAGCACTTAATTTCTTCAGTGTTTCTGGCTCCTCTAGATAGTGTTTTAACTGCACACCGTCAGCCCTCTCGGAAGTTAGGTGGTTACATTTCCACTAACCCCCCGTTCATGGTTCCAGAAACAGTTTGCCTTTTTCATCAGACGTTTTCATTTGCAAATCTCTCGTCCGGTTTCTTAATGCACTTCGGCACATTTCGTTGACAAACGAGGCTGATAGTGAGCAGTGACAATGGTTCTCGACACATGATTCGACAGAGCGAAAAAACGAAGTAGAGCGTACCTTATCTCTCGGAGAAATCACCAGACATTACAAAGAAACACCTTCCCAAACCGAACTTTGACCCTGATCATTAATTGGGATTTTCTTGAAGTAAACCCATAGGTATATTGAATTTGCTCGGCTTAAATATGAATAATCTCCGGTTTCGACTAAATCAATCGAAGGGGGTTTAGTAACCATAAAATCCTGTGGTGATACTCCACTTATGGCCAGCAGGAGGTGTCAGTAGATGAAGTGATAAGTTCAGAAGTATCACGCTTAAGGTTTGGTATTTAGGCCACTTTTTTGTGGACCCTATACACTCATAAAGAGTAATTCCTCACAGAATTGGTCGTCGAGGTCGGGAGCAACTGTTGCGCCGACGCAAACCCGAAACGTCCGTAACGTTCTTAGAAGAAGAAATTGGAGCACGTATTTACTTAATATTTCAAACTGTGTAGCGAATTAAACGCTATCTCCTGGAAGTACCCTCCCAGTCGTTTACATGAATCCCCAGGAAAACATGACATGACAAAAACATGGTCGATAGTGACCATGTCGTCTCCTCGTAACCGTACGCCTGCGAAAGGAGCTCATTCTTAATAAAACAACTTTTTATGACATTATCCTCTATGGAAGCCTAGTAATGGTGAAATTTCATGGTTTACGGCAGATTTTGCGAGAAAGAAATGAATCAGATTTCTGAGGAGACAGCCTCGGGGAATTCAGTACAGGCAGATTACTCATTCTCGTACGTATGAAACTCTGAGTGGTTCCCATTTCATGGATGTTAAAAGGAATTCTGTTTTTTTGTTTTGGGCAAAGAACGTCCAATACTTTTTCATGACTCCCGATTCCATTAGTAGTCTCACTGTGGTCTCCCCTACCACTAACAATATGACGGAAAGCTTATCGTGTACAAAATCAGCTGCAAAACACTTGTTTGTCTCCCTTCTATGTATTGTACTTGATTTTTCATCATAATTTTTCGACCTGGGTCAATGAAACCCATCTCTGTAACTTCGATTATCACTGGTCTATCTTGGTATAAAATAATTTGCACCTCTGTATAATTTACAATCAATACTGCGGCACACAAAAGTTTCATGAGATTTGTGCCTATCTTTGTGGGAAACTGAAGTGTCAGAGGCTGAATCTGTTAGATCCATTCTGCTTTCGGAAAGCTTCGTAAGACTACTTATTTGAAAAGTATTGCTGGCATCAAACATGTGGTTAGCTCTGTTACGTGTTTACCATTCTCGCTAATCTGTTGTTTACCCATCACTCTAATTATGCCCGTTCCTCTCTCTAAATCGATGGGCCAGGCAGCCTGCCTGGGAAGCAGCCCGATACGAGGAGGCATGTGTGCCCACTCACTTCATCTTTGCTCGTTGTTAAAAAATGAATTTTTAGCAAAAATGCTTTCAAGTCTCTACATTACGCTCTTTTTTAAGCGCTTGCTCTGAATTGTTCAAAGCACTTTCTTTCCCATTTATTATTAACACAGCTTGAATCATGGTGAACTATCTGCTTAGAACAAACTTAAACTAGACCACCTGGACTTCCAACGTTTTATGCAGTATTTCCACATACCTGACATACAGTTCCATTCCCTCCTGCAGTGTCCCGTGCCGGCGACCACCTAGAACGGTCGCGGTGCGGCGGCGCGGCCGTTTTGCTGCTGCGAAGGGCGCCTTCTCGTACGCCGCGTCCTGGTCCCACGACGAAAACGTGCGGCCTTGTATCGATCAGGTCGACGCGCTGCGGTTTGCTTGTTTTAGGCCGTGTCACAGTACACAGGCGGTCTCTTTTTTTTCATTGGGTCTTTGTGGTGGTGGTGCTGCTCTGGTCATCTTGTACTTCCCTGGAGTTTATGTTTTTCAATTCACTTCGTATCGGGCTATCTCGACTTGCTATTGCCGATAAAGGAATTCGTACATCTCGAATTTTGTGCACAGCCTCTGCTCGAGCACCAAGTGGCGGATCGGATTCGAAATCGGATCGCTACACTCGTCAAACAAATCTTCCGCTTCTCGATCAAAAGAAAGCATTCCAAATACATCACACAGCAAAGATGAGAGATAATCAGTAGTAAGTTTTATTTTATTACGTCATTTTTTTCTCTTCCTTCATCCGCTGACTTGGGGAACCTATTGTTCTCGTTCTGCGATTGAGAAAATTTGTTGTTCAATGAATCGTCTTTTTCAGTGACAGATATGGAAGTGGAGGCCGAGGAGGAGGAAGTCGTGGTGGTGGCGGAAGAGGTTATGACAGTCGAGGCGGTGCGCTTGTGTCGTCTTTTCACACTTATAGCTCACCTTAAATATCATGTTTAGGTGGTGGCTATGGCGGTGGTGGCTACGGAGGTGGACGTGGGTTCGGCGGTGGAGGCCGAGGTGGTGGTGGCGGAGGAGGTGGTCAAGGAAATCCAGGAAGCCGTCTTCGTGATATAGATTGGAGTAAAGAAAACCTGAAGCCCATACAAAAAGACTTTTACCACGAGCATGCAGCAGTTACCAGGAGAGACCAGGTACATCAAGTTTTTAGGTCAGAGAAAATATTTTTGGCGGTATCGCCTTAGTCATAGAAATTGAGTAATTCGAAGCACTTCATGGAAAATTACGGACATAACGTGTCTGCCGCTGATATTAGTGCGTTTCAGTTCGAAATTGACCAGTGGATCAGCGACAATCAGGTGACAATAGACGGTCGTGGTATACCACGTCCTGTATGGGAATTCAGCGAGTCATCGCTTCCCAACGAGCTTGTGGATTTACTGTATGCCAACTTCCAAAAGCCTACCGTCATCCAATCAATATCATGGCCAATTGCGATGAGTGGCCGTGACATCATTTCCATCGCTAAAACTGGTTCAGGAAAGACGCTAGCGGTAAGTATCCTTACCACTTTTTATCCATGAGATGAATAAAAATGGTCCTTCTTTAGTTTATGCTACCTGGACTTATTCATACGACCAAGCAACCACCACGAGGTCGATATGATGGGCCATCAGTACTAGTATTGCTACCAACTAGAGAACTAGCGCAGCAAGTTCAAGAGGTATTCTGTCGTACTTTTTTCATTCGGAAATTCCCTTATGGCCCAAATCCTTCATATTCGTGTTTCCCTTTTATATTGCATGTGATAAGTTCAGGTATCTATTGAGTTCTGCAACGCTCTTGGATTGAAAATGACATGTTTATTCGGTGGAGCTTCCAAAGCACCACAAGCTCGTGATCTTGAACGTGGAGTTGATGTAGTAGTAGCTACTCCCGGCCGATTGTTAGATTTCTTGGATAATAATACCACGAATATGAAAAGGTTGGTATCGCATTTAGCCGTAACTATTCTAGTATGGCATTGTTGTCTTCTAGATGTTCTTATTTGGTCCTGGACGAAGCGGATAGGATGCTCGATATGGGTTTCGAACCCCAAATTAGGAAGATAATAGGACAAATCAGAGTAAGTTGCTGTGATCTTTCTCGTCTTCTATGTAGCCCTATTTACTGTGCATATTTTAGCCAGATCGCCAAACTCTCATGTTCTCCGCTACATGGCCCAAGGAAGTCCGTGCACTCGCATCCGACTTCCAGAAAGACGCAGCATTCCTAAATGTCGGTTCGATGGAGCTTGCTGCTAATCACAATATCACCCAATTTGTTGATGTAATAGAAGAGCATGCAAAACAAGCTAGAATGATGCAACTGTTGAATGATATAATGAATCAGGTTTGTAAAAAAGTTGCATTTCAAAACATGTGTTTCTTCCATGTATGGTTTTCAGCCTGAGTGTAAAACAATTATCTTCGTGGAAACAAAACGTAAAGCGGATGATTTGACTCGGTGGATGCGTCGCGATGGCTGGCCCACGCTCTGCATTCATGGAGATAAGAACCAAGGAGAACGTGATTGGGTCTTGAGTGGTGAGTGTATTGGTGGTGATAACTACTACTAGCTTTTTAGCAATCCTCCCTTCTTCGTTTTTTAGTTTTTCAGTAAGGGGTAATCGTAGAGAAAAGGCGTGACTGTCCTCTATTACGCTTGAGTCATATGGAGTTTAGCGCCTATCTGTATATGGACTCTTCATTGTTGAGAAAGGCCTCGTCGGCGGGCTTTGTTCAGTCGCAGCGCCATATTGTGGAATAGCAATCTCTTTTTTGCAAGTTCGCGAGCGCCCTGCGTGTCCGATTCGCCACCCATAAGGCGGCCGTGCTTTGTGAGGAAAAAGTTCTGTCATTCTGGCAATAACCATAGGCATTTTAATAAGAGAAGCGGATAAGGGTGGCCATGAAATAAATTGCTGCAAGTTGTTGGCGAGTTGTTCAGTTAAGGCTGTCTCGAATTTGCAGCTGTGCATCTGTAATTGGCGGAGCGCCATAGCCAGTTGTTGCGGCCGCAATCAATAGCATCGGCTGATGCCGTTTGACGTTTCGCACTCCTCCGACTCAACGCTCTCTTCAGTCTTCGCAAAACTTAGCCAGTGCGCCCGCCGCTAGATAGAAAATAGTCAACGGGGGTACAGCCTGTGCTGAGTGTAGCTTATGTCCTTATCGATACGTTTAAGGCAGCCTGTATTAGTTGCTATTTCAGAGTTCAAGGCCGGCAAAACACCCATTATGCTTGCCACGGATGTTGCTGCCCGTGGTTTAGGTAGGTTACTTTTTATTCGCCATTGAAGCTATTGCCTCAGTGGTTTGTTTTTCGGATAATTTTTCGAGTCATTCAATTCACGCTATAATGATTCTTCAATATATTATTTGAAGAGTTGTACACATTGATTTGGATGTTGGTGAGGTGTACGCGCAGCGGTCTCTGGAGCTGGGTGAAATGAACGTATCTCCATGATCGATGGCTCTGACTGGTCGCAGAGCTGACTTTCTGAGCAACGTTTGCAATGCCGGTGTCAACATGCGCCTTTTCCGCTGTAAAAGCTACCACACCATGTCAACATTGGAGATGGTGGCGATCGTTCACATCAAAATATGACACCGGCTTTATATTGAGAGCTCTAAGCCGTGTGCGCGTGCACATGCGGTGTGTAGGTCGGCGTGTGTGAGAGTCGACGTGTTCTATTAAGAGCACGCGACCGCTCTGAGTCGGAACCGAACTCCCGTGACATAGTTGTCCGGAAGTGGATGGAGTTCCGGAGTGGAGTGAAGTCTCGCCGCGGCCGTCTGTCCACCGCCTCTCCCAGCATTCGGACTCGCAGGTGTGTGGACGAGTTCTTCGTTTTGCCTTCGTAGATTAGTTTCCTCATGATAGGCAGAGTTCTTTTGTGTTGGGGCACGATTTTGAAGAGCTCTGGCCTTGTATGCAGTGGCATACAGTGTGCTACAGCATTTTTGGGAATTCCAAGTAATCGCAAAAAGCAAACAGATTCGTTATACGTTTGCCTATTGTTCTATAGGCTTCAGGTTCATATTAATAAAATGCCTTCAAGACGTCGCAATCTTAACGCAATTTTATGATCATGACATACGTTTTGGATGCGGATCAATTACGTTTTTTCAAAATAAAGTCTACATCGTTCGCATCAGGAGATCCCCTAAAACCAAATGCTTGTACCAGTGCTCATTTTCAGTCAAAAATTTAGTTCAGTGCTCGCTTCCCGAAACGCGGCTAGGAGCATGCGTTTTCGTGCGGGTATTGACCATAGGTGTTGGAGTTCCCATGGATAGAACTTGAGCATAAAAAAGATGCTGGCACACTGCGTGTCACTGCTTTCGAGAAAGGCTATCAAACCTACACGTAGTCAACAATGCGATTACGCGTTAGAAGTCTAATTTACTCCAGGGGCTAGATAAATACAGAGGTGGAAACTCCTAGACCGATTTCAGAGAAACCGCTTTGCTGAGTACGGTGTTAAAAATTCTTGAAAGTCGTGTCCCTTGTCTCCTTACTCGAAACTAGCTAGATTCCATGCGAGTGCTATAATCCGTTTGGTGTTTGTCATTTGCATCATCACTTCTTATTTATTAATTTTCAGATGTCGATGACATTAAGTATGTTATTAACTATGACTACCCTAATAATTCGGAAGACTACGTTCACCGAATCGGTCGTACCGGTCGCCGCGATAAAAGGGTAAGCACACTGTTTGAAATGAGTTCATAGGGATCTTTCTAACCAGCTTTTCATGAACCAGTATATTTAAGGGTACGGCATACACATTCTTCACACCCCAGAATGCTGCCAAGGCGAGAGACCTTATAAAGGTTCTGGAGGAAGCCGGTCAACAAGTCCCGCAGTCACTTCGCGATTTGCAAGGACGAGGCAGTAGTAGCAATAGCCGAGGTCGTTGGGGTGGAAGCAGCGGAGGTGGCATGAAGCGTGGCTACAGTGGTGGAGATGATTATGGTGGAAAGAAGGGAAGGTGAGCTGTTCGTCTACTTTTTCGAAGTGAAATGAAAGCCTAGCTGCTTAGGTTGTTTTTTGGAATGAGTGACGGTTTAGAAAAGCAAATGCAAGGTTTTTGGACTATAGAGAAAATTCTTTCAATGGATAATGCAATGACCTTCATTACATTTTCGATTATGTTCTTTTTGTCTTTTTTGCTCACATATTGATGTTCAGGTATGAAAATGGTGGTGGCTATGGCGGCGGTGGTGGCCGATGGTGATAATAACACACTTGTTTATATGAGTTTATTGTGTGTGAACCCATGATCTTCATTATGTATCCAATACAATTAATAATAACGTGTTTTTTGTTAGTGAATAAAGTGACGAAGTACTGTTGTAGTTTTTGTTTTGTTGGAGGGTTATTACTCGGAAAAGTCTCGTACATAAGTTGAATAAACGATGTTTATTATCGGGGCTCCTTTATTGATTTCACTCAGGTGTTCACAAGTCTGTTGGGTTTGTAGTGATGTGCATTATCGGAAGTTGTCGTCGTGTTGAAGTTGATTTCCCCACGGCTGAATTTTTGGGGGGTCGTGGTGTTTTGATTGATAGTTTGTGACATAGACTGCCCAACTGGCTGAGGACGCCGAAATTGTTGATATATGTATGGGAACGTTTGCATTTTCGATAGTGCAATTGAAAACGAGTAGTTGGGGATGGGGAGTGCTTTGGCTTTGACCGATTGGTCAGAAGCTTAAAATATTTGAATAAGTAGGTACCCCACACTACTTTTTCTCTGTATAGTAAATAGCTGAGTTGTATGGCTGTTTATATTGAGCTCCATTGGCTTGTGGGCATTAAGTGCTGCACCATTTTGTGTAATCGCCTAGTTCAGAAGCGTTGGTGAATGGTGATCCCTTGTGAATCACTTGTGGAGTAGCCCCGAATCGCTCAGTGGTGGGAGGGGTAGGGGAAAGCTTGTACCATATGTGTGCGGGTGTAACCCTGAATTTGTCTCGGGCTGCACTCAGTGCATGGGATATTGGAGACGTACACAATGCCCTTCTACTTTTGACTTCTAAATTCCTCTACTTCGAGTATTTGATGGGGGATAGTGTTCGTAAAGAAAATGCCGCGGTGTTTCAATAAGGCATGAATCGGATAGCTTACAGTTAGTTTGGTGCTCCTTGTTCGTATTTTTATGTGAAGTTTAGTGCCTTTCATCTTTCCCCTCCATCTTACCTACATTAGGGCTCTCTTCCGCTTTCTGTTTGCTTTGAAATGCTGATCTCTTCTTTCTAAAGCGAATGTTATGATGATGGTGTTATGATGGTGGGATACGATGCCACGGTCTTTCAAACGTGGCGATTGTGTGGACCTTTGTCATCACAACCTCATAAATGACTGCACCGAAAAGAACTCTGAAGAGAATGGCATCTCGAAAATTTTTTTTTATCCTCCTGTGTGGGCTAGCGGAGTCCAACACACCACTTGATCTATTTCGAGCGGTTGTTAGGTGAAGAGGGGTCACCGGTTGTACACTCCGACAACTGACACCTCTCTTGACTGACACTTCACACCTAACCTTTTTTTTGAGGTGATGTAATACTTCTTTTCACTGTTTTTCTCTTGTAGACAAACCGGCCCAGTTTCCGAAAGGGTCTGGCTAGCTTCTTATGCTCGAATATACTCGCAGGGTCGCATTGAAACTAGCCAACTCAGTGGACCTAAAAGAAAGTTTCTAGCGAACATCTTCGCATAAGGCATGGTAAGATTATTCTATATACTCGTTTACATCAGACACTTCAAGACATCCTCTATCGAACCCATCAGAGTTTTATATGTAGTGGTCATAGTTGTTTTCATGCTTCCAGATTTCTGAAATAGCATTCACTAGATCACTTTGTTGTCGTTCCAGTGAGCATAGTAATCCCATTTGGTTCATGAGCATTGAAGGATGCAAAGAAAAACGCACCAAACTTGCCTAATGGAGCATTCCTAATGATGGATTTTTGGGGTCTCGTTAATCAACGTAGAGCAACTTGCGACTTGGGCGAGCTGCTGCATGCTCAAATCCATTTTGATGGATATTAGCGTGATATTTTTTATGGATATGTAACTCGGCATAACTGGTTTTACTCTTGCTGGGCAGGGTTCTATTTAAATAGCCGGAACCGCTTTGGCATGGAGTTCACCTTTTCTTTGTGCTTTGGAGCTTTGAGACGTACAGCTGGGTTCTATTTAAATAGCCGGAACCGCTTTGGCATGGAGTTCTCCTTTTCTTTGTGCTTTGGAGCTTTGAAAAGTAGAGCTGGAGCTTTTGGACCTGGGCAGGGTTCTATTTAAATAGCCGGAACCGCTTTGGCATGGAGTTCACCTTTTCTTTGTGCTTTGGAGCTTTGAGACGTAGAGCTGGAGCTTTTGGACGGTGCAAGGACGGACGGACGGATCAAGGAAGGGATTGTCTTGTCTCGTCAATAGTTCAATGCTAACGAGCTTCAGTCAGTAATTTCTGATATAATCGAGTGGCGCTGACCATAACCAGACCATTGCGATGTTTCCACAACCTACGACCTTATTGACAATAGCCAACGCATAAAAAGCACTGACCATAACCAGACCATTGCGATGTTTCCACAACCTACGACCTTATTGACAATAGCCAACGCATAAGAAGCACTTAATATTTGAAGCCGTTGTCAACTTTGCTTTATACCAACGGCCATGCTCCTCTACCATGAAAACTCTATTGCGAACCACCACTATATGTACTTATATTCTCGCGCTCTCACTATTCTTGACCATGCTTTTTTAGGAGCAAATGGGAAAAGAAAAACCTTCTATAGGCGCTGCATAAATCAGTATAAGAAAACATCGTGGCGAGTGATGAAGTGTCATCGGACGAGTTCTTAACACCATACAAAAGACAAACGCTAATTCACATGATTTCCAAATTTTATATTATTTTAATCAGTTTGCTTCAGTTTTTGTAGCTGGAGATTAATTAAGAATATGTTTCGCCTAACCATAAGTTAAAAGTAAAATTCGTTAACACGTCGAGTCGTCGATTCCACCTCCCAGCGTTCTAGGGTCCGAGTGACTGTGGAATACACCGTGCATTCAACTCTTTCATTCACAAACCATGCTGTATTTGCACCGGATTTTTTGTATGTTACAGTAATTCTATGAAGACCACTTAACACATGGAGTGGGCGCTCGGCACTCGCGATTCGCTGTTTACTCTGATCGGCCTCAACCTACTCACCACATTAGACTTAGTTCAAGGATAGTGCCGCGCAAAGTCTGCAGAAATGCAGTTTGCTTTGTGATTTTCGAAAAATCTTGAATACATGGTGTATCCCGAATTTACTTCGTTTAAATTCTAGAACATTACGTTGCAGTGCTTGGGCAGTGAGTAATTACCATAGTAACACAAAGTGAGATGCAGGGTATGTTTGTTCAATCTGTGTGGACCCGGGCTCCTGCTCTCGTGAATTGCGCGCTGTTGTCAAGGATCTGATAAATAGACCAGAATGAAGATATGGTCGGAAATGAGAGAGTAATAAAGTTTTTCGTGGGCGACATAGATACATCTTATTGGAATTCGTTGTGGGTTATGAAACCGTGTACATTATAGCCCTGTGGATTGATATGGTGAGAGATTAGGAGATGGCTAAGATTCTCATTGGCAGCTCATGCAGCGCGCTGATATTTAGAATCCCAGCTGAGGAAACACCTCTAATTGAGGCTCCTNCAAAAGCCCTTTACTTCAAGTGTCCCCACGAACTTCGGCAGTGTTTTAAGTTGTAGGGCCTGGTTACTTAGCTAGGCACTAGGCAAGGGAGCTTGTAAAGAAGGGTAGATGGAAAGACCAAATGGAGAATAGGGCTGCACCGCGCTGGGAGGTGGAAGCAGTTCTGTGCTCGTGGATTAGGCGATTCCACCAAAACGAAGCAAAAAGTCTTTCATGACAATGTTTACCTAGTTAGCCTTATTGGGTTTATCTTGTCCCACAAAGATTTATCTTCTCCCCGACGATCAGATCTATAGGCAGCGTCTAGTAGCTTCCTCTAATAAATGTGAATTTCGATTGAATACTCAACATAATAGGGAGAATGCATGTTGTTAAGGCTTTATTTATTTTTCAAACTCTCAACTACTTTCCTTCAAGGTGTGACTGTATGCTTTCATGGTGGGCAACCTTGAGATGCCCAACGACCAAGATCCCGATTGTAGTACGAATCATGATCCGAGCCTTCTGTACTGATCACTGTATTACTGCAGTAATCACCATCCGATTCCTTACAGATTGTGTATGGCTGTCCAACGGCCATATCATTATTGTACCTGAAAATTCCGTGAAACATCATAGATTTTTGAGTTACCTCTTTAACTGTAGCTGTTCTGTACTTCGTGAAACATTCACCAAACGACATTCACCTTGGGCACCCCTTTCAGGGAGAGGCGTCCGCACAGTTCACAATAGTTTTAGGTATCCAGTTAAAGACAAATTATGAAAGTGATAGTCTAGAATTGTTCAAAAAAAGGCGAATCGCGAATCTCACGGCAATAGTTCACAGAAGGGGTATTTGTACGAGCTGTCCTAATGGGTCTTATATTAAGTACGGGAAACTTAATGCTAACAGCGAAGTAAGCTGCCTGCTTGCAACATGTGTGTCACGGTGCGAATGGTGCAACCTCTATAGTCTCTACAACGCTGTTAAGAACTCGTCCATCTTTGGATGTACGTCGGCTAAATTGGCTTAGGGCCCCTAATACACCCTATCCAGATCGTTTTTCGACCGACAGCGTTCCCTGTGCTATCCTTAGGGAACACAAGTTAATTCTTAAAAGTAATCTCAGAAGCCTTTTCTATCGTGAGAGTGCCTTTAAATTTTGGGGTTTCTGCGGTTTGCTTCACCACCGTTGCTTCTGGAATCGCACGGTAACCCAATGGAAGGGCATGAAGTTATAGCATACTTTGCATCTAAAGCCATTTGAGAACTCTCTACGTGTATATTATTCTTAGATAAGCTCTTAAATCCCTCCATCATCTCTCTTACGCTACCATCAAATTGTTCATTTTTTCCATCAACTTTATTATTTGTTTATTTATCTATTTAAATTGCACTGTCGGTGCGCCCAAACAAACCAGAAGAGTGTTAGTCGAACACGGCTATTATGGCTTTTTGAGACAGACAAAATTTCAGGAAAAACTTATGCACCGAATCATTTCTACTGTCAGTGCGGAGCCGATTTGACATCGGCTGCAGCTGTACGTCACCGTACTCTTGGTCATGGCTTATCAGGCGCTTGCAATTCCTTCTCATAAATCGTCACCATTACAGTGAGATAACTACACATGAGGTAAATCGTTTCCCTTTTCTAACTTACCAAACTTCGTATCGATGATGAAACACTTGATCAGCTCCGATCATGGGTGGAATGTGTGGCACGGGATCGCGATGGTGAACAATGCGATAGGCATACGGGAACTGTAAACAGTCTGGATAAACTTGATACTCCACCACGATGGTAGCAGAACCGCATACCGTAGCTTCATGCCATGCTGCGAAGTCGTAGTCACCAGTTCGAGGCTGGCCAAATGTGACCAGTCGAAGATTCTCCGGTGTCGTCATATTAAATTTAACCAGATATGACGCACATATAGATGCGATTGATGCACCTAGCGAGTGACCAGTTACCTGGAATCAGAACTTGACAATGTGAACCTTGCAATAACTACTAGGCTTGACATTCATAGACTTCTTTGCTGATCTTCTTGAACATTTCAGTGAAGACATTAGTTTCTTGTATTTACGGTGGGGGAAATGAGGCTTATTCACTTCAGCGTTTTCTAGAGTATGAGGAATCCTGCATGTTTCATATCCATTACGGAAGAGAGAGACATTGTGAAAACCTCTATTTTGTTTGAAACTTTGAATTCCCTTCTACACCAGTTGAGAATACTAATTTTCCTTAATCCAGATAATTGTTCATTTACTCTCGGTCTTTTTATGAATCAAAGTAAAACGGGTTCTCAAAATTGTGTACAACAAATAAGGAAGGTTTGCGAGTCAATGCCCGTCTATGTCATTCGGAAGCTCCTTCATGCCAGTGGTCAGTTACTTCATAACAAGCCTCGAACCTCACCTGGTCTTCCCCACTCTCTCCCTCCTCTTTCTCTCTCTTCTTTTCCATAGAACGAGTCTGATAGCTCATTCACTCATTAAAACTTTAGTAAAAAGAAATGAATTGGTTAAAAACCTGTGATGAATTGATTAACTCCCTTTGAAATAACTTTCTGCTCTCAGGGCACATGCTTTATTTTTGAAGGCACAGTTCACGATAATTTAGAGGTACCCTTTGTAGGTTTGAAGGCGGAAGTGTTGGTGTAGGGGAGAACATAGGTAGCTAAGAAGGTGAAAAAATCCGCTTTCTTCGAGGCTTCAGAATTTGTGAAAGTAGAGGTTATACGAGATCACCGCGACGAGCATAGCATGTTAGGGGTGTTTGGACGAGATTTAACTTGCTCCCGTTGCGCAAAGAGATGGCTAAATCAAGCCGGAATTGTTCAAAACTGCCTTTCACTGTCGCCATGGATTTTTGCGAATTGTTTGAACTTCCCACGTGGGAGCCCCTTGAGATATGGCAGCCTCTTCAAAACCGTTAAAATTCGTCCACTATGGGTGTGGCATCCACGCGATACAATCTCTTTCCCCTAATTGTGCCCTATCCAGGACGTTTTTCGACCTGATAACGGTAGGTATGGAATAAGGGGAGCCTCGAATTCATACTAAGGGGAAATCTTAGAAACCATTTTTATCTTGAACTGTGCCTTTGAATCGTATTTTTTTAGCACTAAATTTTAGTAATGGCCTTTGAAAAAATCACACTTACATAGAACTTATAATTAGGGTACTGGTACTTGAGTGTGCGGACTTGTTGCTCGAGTCCTCCATTCCAAAGGAAGAAGAATGCATCATGGAAGTATTTGAATAGATGACCATTGTCAAAGAATGGAACTCGATGTCTGCAATAAAGTGTTTTAGGTAGAAAAGCCAGAAAAATCCATGTACCAATAACTAACAAGAAAAAACTCATGATCTCATCGGTCATCTGGAAACCACCGTCCGTTCCACGGAATGCAATGATGATCGCTTTTTCCACGGGATCCCAAGCTGTGTAACCATGGCAGTTGACATCTGAATACAGTTGGAGGTAAAAAATCTCAACTGCTTGACTAGTTCGGCTAGCTTCAGTATTCATCGGGTAGTCGATATTATTAGATCACTGGAAGGTAGTCAAATCATTATTTGGCTCATGAAAATAAAAGGTCGTGTCTCGTTGATGTTCATATAGTTTTCCCTTAGCATAGAATAGCGTTAGTTAGCCGTCTACGTGAAAGTACATATCAAAGGCTAGTTTAGCTCGAGCAGTCCTATGAAGTGGAGCTGGTGGTAGGGAGGCTGAGCGGTAAAGAGGGAAGAGTGGGCAGGAAAGATCGGGAAAAGTACGGTCAGCAGTCAGAAGGTTATCCCCTGATGTGTAAAATTTGTAATGGGCCTTCTTTCATTTTATTTTTTGAAATTGGTTATTTATTTTGTTGGAATTCATTTCTGGAGAAAAATCCGTGCTTAATCACATGCCCTTTGTCGTCCAACCATGAAATGGAACTTTCAAAACCAAATCTTTCCTCTGTATGAACTCGTTCGCTCTGCACTGGTTGTCGCCCTATGAGACACCTCGTGAACCCGGTTTATCACCTCCTCTTAGCTTGTAATCATATCGAAACTGGTAGTCACGCCAGTATGAATTTCTGAAAGATGAGAGAGCTATGAGGTGATCCAATGGCTCTTCAGGCCTTTCTGTACCAGTGTATTCATAAGTTCAACCATTTTGTTAAGACAAAAATTCACTTTCAACACTTCTATACTTTCCTGAAAAAATGGAAACACTGAAGAGCTTTTGAGGGCACTTCTCCGGGAAACGGTTGGCTCCCAACCTGAATAGGCTGCTGATTGAGATTTTGCGTATTTCTCAGTCGATGGTTCGGAAGAGGAATGTATTCAAGGGCGAATTTCTCAAGAAGTATCACCTCTAGTAGAGAAGTCTGGTGGTAAGGAATGCGGCCAAGAACTGTGTTGAGGACAGCTTTTGTGAACATATCAGTAAAACGCGCGGTAAGAGGACTCACGTTCATGGCAGGAGTAAAGGCACCGTTAACGCCTATTTTTCTAGAGATGTATGGGTGGGGGCAGGGGCGAGGTTAGATGAGTTGTGAACTCTACTGGTAGAGAGGAACTGTTAAGAATAACTCTAGTAGAGGCAGGAACTCTGAACTCCAGTCATTCCAAGTACATGCCGCTTCACTTCTCAGAACTGGAACCCAAATCTTACCTGGTATTTCTGTCGCGCATTTGACGTCGACAGTCTTATAGAAGGACACGTAAGGTAGCGACGACCTAAAATCTTTTTTTTTTTGGGAATTGAATGGGGTTTTTCACCGACTTGCCATCTCAAAAGTGCTCTATTAATGAGGAACTTACTTCAGACATTTGACTGGATTTGAGGGAAAAACACCAGCTACGAGAGGAGTGATGTAGTAGCGAGCGAATGTCTCGTTGTAGGCGTAAGCTGGGTCAGGGAGTCGTGGGCAGTTTAGCGATAACTGTAAATTGAGCACTATTAGGAAAGCAACTACATAAACTTAAATTGCGCCGCAGTTTCACTTCTCATAGCCAAGAAAATCCGACTGATTTACCCTACCGCCAGCATAACGAGTTTGTAACATCATATGGGCAGTGGGGTTCATCATTCAGAATAAAGTGGCTTGGTGGCCTGCATTCCTTCTTAAATTTCGCGATAATTTTTGGTCATCCAGGTTATGAAGAAAAATGGAAGATGTGATGGAAAATAGTGCGATGAAGGCAAAGAAACTGCATGAATCGGTGTTTCCAAAGTCGAAAAAAGCTTCGAAGAATCGTTGAAAAAGGGGCTGGGCAAGAGTAAGACCAGAAAAATGAAGAAGAATGGAGCGTTTGGACGAGCTGTACAATGGGTGTCAGTGCGTACGAGTGGATCTGGTGCGAATGACTGACTACGGTAAGCAAACTTGTCCCATTCCCATACATGGACGAAACCTTTACCCGAAGATAAAATACTGTTTGAAGAGGGGGAGGGGTAGGGGTCATCGTTCTCCACAAACGCGCTTCGTCTACCTAATCCCCGATCGATCACTCTAATAGGGATGGAGGATTGGGCTAGTCTGCATCGGTTTTGGTTGAGGACGACATTTTCATCACGAGCATATAGTACCGGCGCCACCCGGCGTTGCTTTCAAAGAATTTGATTGACTATCCGAAGTGACCTGGGCCGTGAAGTCTTAAGGAGATGCTGGTTTCAAGGTGAAAAGAGAATCGAAACGAAATAAAGTAAATCAATTCTGATACGCGTATGTAACATGAATTTGAAAAATTTGGGTTCCTTCTCATGGTGAAGTTGGCTCCTTACGGGGGGCGAGCAGAGAGACGTCTTCATCTGAATAAAAGAATCACATTAATTGAACAGTCGAAAACGAGCGTTCTGTAACACCGGACGAGTTTACTCATTTGATTAGCTCCTCTTTTGGGGACTTCATAGCTGCTATGATTTCGAAAGACATATTTTCCTCTAAGGTCCTATCCATTTCTTCGAAATTTAGAAAACTCACCGTGATAGGGACTTTGCATTTGCTTGTGGTGTCTTCGCATGTGCTCGTCTCAGTACACCATCTGCAAATCAGTAGATCCATAGAACTCTATTTAGCTTGGTAGAAGGGAAATCGAAAACTAACTTCTGTTTCTGTTGAACGCACTGAAGACACTGTTGTAGATCATCTGCGAAGGTGCAGCTCACAAATATGAGAGCGAGGAGAGCTTTCCACAACATCCCACTCCCTACTTGGTTCGGCCCTGGAAGCACAAGGGAAACGTACGAGCTGGTTTCACAAAGCGAAACATTCCCTGCAATCCAGATTTCATTTGCGCAATGAGCACATGATCAAGACCTTAGGTTAGAATGACGGTACTGAAGGGTTCCTGAAGGATGCAATATGAGAAAGCTCTAGCTCGTGAGATGCTCATGAGTTTCGGGAATTGCTCTTCCTCGGTTTACGGTAATAGAGAATGAATCTATTCCGCTAGAGCAGTTACACTTATAGAGTACATAGGATGCAACCTGGCGTTGCTCCTTATCTCTCACTAACAGTAGCCACCTTTTTTTTTCAAAGTTCAACCGATTCAGACCACCTCATATTTCTCAGTTCCACTTTTTCCTCAAAGCGGCCACGGCTAATCACCCGAGCAGTTCTTAACTATAAATTGCCACTTTCAACTTCCACTTTCAAGCTACTCAACAGGTAACAAAACCCGGGGCTATCGTAACTTCAAGGAGAGCATAATCGTAAAGAAATATGAACAACACATAAATGCAGCAGAAAAGTGCAAAAATGGCGTTTTTCTAATTTGATGACTTCAAACAACATCTTTCTGATGGTCTCATAGGAACGAAAGATTTGCCGGTCTCATAGGAAAGAGAGATTTCATCCATTGGGTCCTTAATTGAATTTTCAGTTCTTTTGACTAGAAGATCTGGAAAACTGTTAGTAACCCCCAAGGGTACATTAAAGACAGACTGTTGCCTAAACGAATTCTGCGATTTTATTCTTGAAGATGCGGGTGCAAGGTTAAATTGCAGTCAAAGAAAACATCTGTAGTCGTCCTCATTGCACATTTGATGATGTATGTCATGAATAGAGTTCGGAAATGTAGACTCTCCAATTCAAAACTTCGGTTCTCGAGTACTTTCAATAGATTTGCATCGCGTATTAGGCGATTGTCAGCAATGCACAGCAAATCAAAATATTCGTGCAAAATTCAACTGGAAAAGGCTACAATGCTTAGTAAAAAAGGATTCGCTTGTTTGTTAGTTCAGGCTACGCGTTCTATGGGTGTCCCATTTGATTAGGTCCATTTACACCTCGGTCTCAAGCGATATTTGTTGACTGATAATTGGGAAAGGAAGATCTAACTCAATTACCTAATCGTTTGCTCTTACTCAATCTGCTCTTCCTACGGTTCATTCATGCGCAAACGTCGAGACTAGGTCACAATATTGCACGACGTAAACATAAACATAACGGCATTGATTGCCAGCCATGGCTTAATTTTTGGCAAGTTTTCAACGCTTGGGAGAAACCCTTGGTTTGTGAGTAGTAACAGACGCGAAAAGTAGGTCAGGTAAAGAGGATTCAACTATTCCTGGGGATCAAGAAACAACTGTGAAGCTGCTTACATTACCCGTACAAGTAGGTGGTGATTACCACGAAGTTTTTTCCGGACATGGTCATCTTATTCTCATTCACTCTCTTGAGCTTTGTTCACTTTCGAGCTTAGTTATGGTGTAAGCATTATGAGGTCCAAACAAAGCAGCCGAAGATTCTATTGGTATTCTCAGTAGCAATAAATCGGAATCAGTAAATTGGAAGAGAAAGTGAATGAACGTGACCTGCTTTGGTCTCAGAAGAGGGTGACTGGCATTTTTTTATCGGCGCAACGCTGATAAAATTCACTCCAGCTTGCTCATGGCGTAGTAGAACGGTTCAGTGAAGATAAAATAGATTGGTTACGGGAACATCTTCTGTTGCTTCAAAGCCGTTCAAGGGCGAGATCAGTTTTGGCCTGATCCTCTGAGTGATTGGAAGGGAGAGGAATTTGTAAATTGCAGAACTTTTCAGTCATCTTTTTGGTTGGTGCTCAGAGTTGTGCGCAGAACTGTCGGCTTCGGAAAATTTGGTTTGGTTCATACTTTTCGCAGGTATACTCGTATCTACAGGCCACGCCGAGCCTCCTTTCACCCTCTAGTCCCGCGTTTGCCATAGTTCAGTTTTCCAGTTCGTATTTTTTTCATGCTCTCCAAGGATAGTCGGAGAGAAATGTCAGATGGCTCGAATAAATCGGATTGTGAGTTAAGGGAATCGCTTCTCAGTGGGCAGAGAAAGTGGTGCGTCGAGGAGATTCGCATTGGTGAGAAGACGATTCTGAGCCAAGGGGGGTAGAAGTTTTTGCTCGAGCTCAAGGCGAGTAGAAGCAACGGAATGGATGCCAACTTGCAACCGAAAGGGTACTGTCCCAGCGAGAGCCGCTCCATGTTCGTGGCTCTCATCTCAGTTCACGCCGATTTCCTTTTCAGCGAAGCTTATGGAGTTACGGTATCCAAATCCTATTTTTTATTGATACTTTGGTGTTCTACGAAAGTTTTGGAGATAGCCACATTGGATGATTTCGTCTTTTGACTTTTTTGTGTCAGCTGGAAAGATAGGGGAGCGGAGATAGGCGGCTTATCACTTGGCACATGCTTCTAAACTTACTGTTTACTTAGCTATTGTTGTGTTCATATACGTTGCGCCGAAACAGCATCAGAAAACTACAGACAGACATCCCCGCCTTCAATTACAGCTGGTTTGATTGGAAAATGTTAACAG
>UZAF01017332.1:0-11260 GCA_900617895.1 Haemonchus placei
ATCGGAGTAGCAATCGGTGCGCTTGTCGATTTTGCTGCTGCATTGTGTTGCCTTAAATGTCCCAAATTTACCCATTACCAAACTGAAGAAAGATCAGTAAAAAACAAAGTGGAAGAAACGAAGGCGATATAAAGAGATTCATCCCGACTCTTTTGCGATTTGTATGTGTCCCGACCTCTGAGACCTTTTGGGATGATATACATGTATGTGATTCAAAAAAAAAATTTAGTAGCATAAGAGCAACTTTTGAACTAGACTTTATGAGCCGCTTACCTATACCATTCGTTGTAGTATTGTTCATAGTACGCTTTTAGATACTCGTCATCAATGGCGTGCCCGATGACCTGACTAGCACTCGCTTTCTGAATTATTATTCAATTTGTTGAATTCAAGCTGATTTATTAACACCTTCCTTACGGTATCTGGTTTCAAATGTGGATGGTCCTGAAGCGGCTTTGACCTGAATGAGAAAAATAGATGAATTAGAACATATGAGCTTGTATGGAAGGTACACCAAAAAAATTGAGACATAGCTTTATCTGCTTTCACGCTTTTCTTTGCAGTAATCACTTTCCTGACAGCAGTCAAAGGCTTCAAAATAAGCTCGCCATACTAGTTGCGCCTCGATATGGGCATACCTTCCTGGTGTTGCAAGCTCTGTTGAAGTCTCTCCGATCTGGATCAGAACAGGGAGGAATATAGGGAAGCAGGTTCAAACAAATTGGAGAAAAATTTGGAAAAGTGAGCATTATGAAACTGTTTCTGGCATACGGGAATGCGAAAAGGCCGCGAGGGGGGAAAATTACTTGGGTTTCGGCACTGCGAACGAGCGAAGTGAATCAGATTAGGTAGATCCAGTTGCGGCAAGAGTAGGTTGACTAGCATGCAGTTTGTACGTGATCCATTGAACTTCTGGTTTCTCAATCATGTTGTTAGTCAGAATCGTATTTCTTATGTTAGCAAAGGCTTCACCATCTGTTTCCTCATTAGAGCTGAAACCAACAACTCTACAAGCAACTGTATTTCCATTTCTGCATGCACTAGTCTGTTGGAAAACTGTCTGGCTTCCCAGAATTGCGCGTGCAAAATCACTTGCAAAGAAACGCATTCACATGTGCAAAAAAATCATCTAGTGATAAAGGCGATACGCACCGATGATGGGTGATGAGCCACCTTCTCAAAAGGTAGTCAAAACAGTCGTTTGATGTGGAAGGCATAGAGTGTCTGTATAAAAAGTGGAAGAGAGGAACAAAGACTCACGGCTTTCAGCTTATTTCTTGATGCGTTCATTTTTTACAAAAAGTCGATGGGTTCTCCTTTTTGAAAAAAGCAAGGACATCGCTTGCACTCTTACACTTATCATACCCACAGAGTTGATCCTTTGACGACTTTACGGCCGCACGTGGTGAGGGCGGCGAACATCCGTTGCGCGCGTCCGTCGAAAGTAGGTCACCCCGCCCACTTCGCGCGCGGCGCACCCCACTGAGGTCTCGAGATAACATTACAGTACCACTAAGTGTGAGTGGAGCGAATGGTTTGCATTTGTCCTTGTTATCTTCTTATTGGCTGACTGCCGTGGACCAAGCGCAAACCGTATGCCCCGATACAACTGCGACGTCTGTCAAGTATCGCGGGCTTACCCGCCGCATGCGACGGCTGCGGCGTGACCTAGTTTCGACGGACGCGCGCAACGAAGCGCACCCAGTGAGGGCGGTTATTCCAACAGTTTTCTCCTCATGTAATATGAAATGAGCGGGGGTGCGGTCTTATTGGCTATGGCTCTACAATTACATCAAAATTTTAGCAGCTAAGCAAATATCGGTCAAAATAGAGTTGAGTATCTATCTGCTACACATGCCTCAATATTTATGATGTACCTTGTATGTTCAGTACTGGATCGGTTGAATCAACAAAAAGATCGAAAATACTTACGTAATCACAGGCTGGACAACTACTGGGTCAGTACCTATGGGAGAGCTGTAGTAGGTTGGTACGAATTCCTGAATCAATTTTATTATTGTCGATATATTGTCTCTTCCTTCCCTTATCATAATAGTTCTATCAAAGAAAATCGAATGCTAAGCGAAGCTTTTGAAAAAAAGATTGATAAAGATGGTAAGAAAATGCAGAATCGAGTATCCTTGTTGAGAAGCGACGCTTTTGTAGGTTTATTAACCTTCATTCCCGAAGGTGTGGCTGAAGGAAGTCTTACCCCTAGCTTTCTTTCCAAAAAAATTACCGAGGAGTATCAAGCATGTCTCTATGCTTTTCTTTCTTATCAACTATGGAGGAACGCGCAGGGTTGATTGAGTCAATCAGAATCTTTGATTCAGTGAAGGAATCTCGTTCAATAATCATCAGATAACGTACCCGACATAGCTCGCTTCTGATCTGCAAAATTTGGCTTACCGTTGAGCCCATAAAACCAAGGATGTTCCATAATTCTACTATCTACTTTTCCAAAAAAAGGAACAAAGGAAGCAACAATATTCGACTATCGGTAAGTCTTTGCAAGGATTCTTGATGTCGTAAGCGTTCTTTTGTGAAGCCTTGGCCAAGGTGGAAAATTGTATTATCTTGGCCAAGGCTTCAGAAAAGAGCACATACAACAAAAGAACCTTCTTAGAACCGATGTCAAGCCCCTCCCCGTGAGGCAAATGGACATATAACAAAAGCAAGTACAACACAAGGGTACATATTCCAAAGGCGACTTCAGACCATCACTGTTACGAACTTTGAGGAATAGCTGCAACTTTCATCATACATTGATGGCCTACGTACATCACTGTGTACGCATGCATGAGAAGACTTTTGCGCTCTTGCTCACTTCACTTTTGCTTGGGTAGTGGTGTTCCAAACAGTGGAGACCAAATGGACTAAATGCATCTTACGTGCGTTACGACACATCTTTAGGAAAACATTTCCTCCGCTTGCTTCTCAAGACCACTAGTAGAGTTCAGTAATACGATTCGATTGCGTGTGCCATGAAGAGGTAATCAAAGTGAAGCCCATACTCAGAGATAACCCGGTTTGGAGGTGATGAGGTAAGAGCCTACTCGTAAGAAATCGAACGAATCCCAATATGTTCCTCCCCATTATACAAAATATGTGTCACAGTGACAATTTAGGTAGGTACTTCTCTGTGGGACTCTGCCACTTATTCAACCATCTGTTCAAGAATATTCTTCTCATTTGAAAAATTTTTCCTCGAGGGATTAAGCAATGAGAGATGGAAGACTTGAAAATCGTTCAGTGAACGTACAGCTTCAGTATCAGCCGTTGTGGTCTTCAACATGCGGCCATGCACGAATGCTGCCTGGAATGGGACGAATGCTAAGGCTTCAAGCTTGACGGAGAACGTTTTGCTACTTACAACAGCAATTAGCCTGCGCGCATGGAGTCGAAACTATGATGCGATCCATGAGCCCTGCTGTATGTGTGGTTGTGTGTATATGCGTATGTGTATGTATGTGTATGTGTGTATGTGTTTATATCTGTGTGCATGTGTATGTGTGTAGGCGTGTGTATATGTGTGTATGCTATATTGTAATTCTTTCAATTTTCAAATTGCACCATAAATAGCTTCAGAATTCCTTCACAACTTCAAAAACACGAACTTGATTCTTCTCGAGCATGATCTCTTTACACAAAAGTTGTTCTCATGCCAAAGTAATGACAGCTGCTCGTAAGATCAGGGTATGGGTTTGCTTTTGCTAACAGTATAGCTACAATTTGATAGCCTGGCGTTACAAAAAACTAGCGCTTTTTAAATGTTTTTGAATGTTCCTAGATTGGTAAAAAATATTAGGTTAAAAATGTAAAAAAGAGAGTCTTGCTTGTCCCACTGCTTCAAGTACGATATTGTTATACCACCCTATTTCTGGTTTCCTATTTCTGATGCAGAGTCGAGTCAGTTTTGAGGACGAAACCCTACCTGGCTTAGTTGAAGTTTGGGCATTTCACTTACGTTTTCAGTAGATTCTTTCCATCCACCGAGGTATGTCGCATCAGAATTTGCTGAGTCCTGAATTAGTTCAATATTAGTGTGCGAACAAACTCAAAATAATGTCTACCCCTCACATCCACGGAGCTTTTCACATCTTTCGGCTCAGCGAACGTTTTAATTCCACGAAGACGCCTTTGAACAGTTTTCCGAACTAGTGCCTTTTCTTGATTCTCGCTCATATTCGAATTTTCATCATTTACTCCGTTCTAAATAAATACGAATTCCGCTCCAATGAGCAATTTGCCGGTCTAATTACCGTGCGATATGTGACATACCTCATGTTCTTTTTCTGTTGACTGATTTTCGTTCCTTGTTCTATCAACTAGACGTGAGAGTTTGCCTTCTCCGGAACCGTCTTCTAAATTAGGAGCTGAAGACCTTAGTTCATTAGTAGAATATATTTTCGCTTTTGCTGATTTGTCGTCAGTCTGTTTTCTCTTTTCACCCGAACTCCTATGTCTTGCCTGCGCTCCGAATTTGTTCAGCAGCTCCTTTCGCCTTCCAGACAACTCGTCCGCAGAGTGAGTTGACAATTTATTTTCCTCCATCTGATTCTCGTTGTTCATGTCGGTTGTTGTAGGCTGTTCCTCTTCCTGCTTTTGCTCCATTTTCTGTTCAAGCTGATTCATTCCAATCCAACGCCTTCGCTGCTGGAATTTTAGTGGCTGTGATTCACTTCTGGGGTTCTCCATGTTGAAGCGTTCCACGTCCTCCCTCATGTGCCTTCGTTCGTCTTCCGCCATTCGTTGTTGATGTTGTTGATGTTCTATACGTGACTTTTCTCTGACTAAGTTTTGCCGTCGTTCTTCCTCTTTTTGCATTATCCTACGTTCCAGCTCTTCTCCTAGCCTTCGTTCGTCAAAGTCTTCCTCTTTTCCTCCTTCTTTTTCTTCCTCTTCTGTTTCCTTTCCATTTTCATCCTGATGCTTCCTTCCTAGCTCCTCTTCTTCATTGCGTCGCCTTCTTTCTTCTTTTCTCTTCCTCCTATTCTCTTCTTCCTCCTTTATTCTCCTTCTCGCCTCTATTTCCATCTTTTTTCTCGCTTCTTCTTCCCTTAGCTGTTGCCTACTCCTCTGTTCCCTCAACCTTTCAATTTCCGTTTGCTTTTGCCGTTCAAGCTCGACTAGCAACTTTTCTTGTCTGTCCCTTTCCTCCTTCGCTTCTTTCAACATTTTCCTTCTCTCTTCAAGCGCTCTTACCCGTCTTCTCTCGGCTCGAGCTGCTTCTAATTGCGCTTGTTCTTCTGCACGCTTCTTCAGCAATCTTTGAATCTCCTCATCTCTTTCGCGTTTCAGTCGTTCACGTCGTTCTTGCAGTTCTTTTATTTGTTTTTGTTCCCAATCTAGAACTCTCGCGAGCTCCTCTTCTTCTTCCTTTTCTCTTCTGATTCTTTCCTCCCTTGAACTTTCAACATATGTTTGCGTCCGCATCGTAACCGCCTCCGCTGACTCATGTCGTCGAATCTGAAATTGTAATTTTTATGGACATTCTACTCGCAAAAGCTATAACGTAACATTGACGTATGGTCACTATTTAGTTCTGCTATAGCTACCTAGTAACGAAATTGAACGGAAAATTCTACAGAGATGGTTCTTCATCTCATGAATAACCTTCACTTCACACCACTTCTTCACTCAAAACCCTCTCTCACAGAAGAATTTCGTGTAAGCGGGAGCTTTACCAAATGTGATCAGTGGGAGATAGCCCCTGAGCAAGCTGACGAGTGTTGTCCGTGCATGCGAGTGTAGTTCTTGAAAATGTAAGGCTGATATTCTGCACGTCACCTCTGCCAAAAACTTGGATACGAATGGCTGGGAAGTTTAGTATTCCTCAAGTTCCTGAGTTTTGAAAAACTCCAATATGGTATCATTGTAAAGAGCCATTGAAACGAAACCAATAAGATCTTGGACTCGTAATACGCTACTCGAACCACAAAAGGCTGAGTTGAATATGGTATGTCCACACTCTTCAACTTTACTCGGTTACAAAGTATTATAGAAGCTTCGGGCAAATACCATGTTACACTATACTATACTAAGAAATTATCATTTATCACAAGCACCACACTGGACATTTCACACAATTAAAAAACTCTACACGAGTCGCTCAAAAGTTTTCCAAAACCTCACAGAAATGGCTTATCAGATGACAGGACACCACAACCAATATAATATACAAAAAACCTTTAGGTAGACAATGATAAAATATCAGCATTGAGAGAGCCTGATTCCAGGAATTAGCAGGATCGTCATTTCGCTGCGTAACTTCATCCCTAGCAAGGATGTAAGCTGCTTTGCAAATTCCTGGCTATAGGTGACCATTCATAAAGTGTCTGATGCTACTGCTCAAGCATGTCGCCCATCAGCTGATTGCATATGCACTGCAACCGCTGTATCCCATATATTCTTAGCAGTGTTTAATCCAGACTCAGTGCTATTCATTCTAATACACAGCACCGCAAAAATGTAACTCTACCCTTGAATTGTCTGAAAATTCGTGATTCTTGCTGTTTCTGGAAAAGCCTCCTATTGGTAATTGGTGCAAGTAATATCAGAAGTTTGCAAGCAACAATAAATTGCAATCGGAAAGGGCAATTTCTTCATGTTCAGCTTATCTCAACTTTTTTTCATCTTTGGGCAGCAATGGCATCGGAAGGGCGGCAGAAATTATGCTTTGTATGAAATAAATATGAAAAATACGATTTCTGCGCTATCGGGTTGCTGTAAGGCATGCACTCCTTCCTTTTTGGTGCCAGTATCGGGGCAAAACTTTGTTTTTGTGCAACATAACGCCCTGATACATGTCTGCCGAAGCACTCCAGCGTGGTTTAGCCGTTATCAAATGGCCGTGTTACCTTGGCCCGCAGTGAGTCCTGACTCAGTCCAATGGAAAGCGTAAGAACGTTAATGGTGAGAAGGATGTATGCCAAAAATTGCCAGTTTCGAGGCTCAAAGAAGTCGTCATCAATTCATGGCACCAAGTTGACCAAAGGCATACCACAATCTTTGTGCAAGCATGCACGATCTCATCTTCCAACTCTTTGAAGGATCGGAGGGTCATTAGATCACTCATTGTTTTGTGTGACCGCAAAAGACATAGCGATCAAGCATGTATGGCGGAGAACTTTGTTTGTTGGTCCGATTGGAAGAGATGGAGACTGCACGTGGCGAGGGACAGTATATCAATTTCAGTGTTCGGTCTGTCACGAAACATATTGGTGAGAAGGGAAGTGTGCTGGCCTTACGCGTCAAAGAACATCTCCTGGATTCCCGTTAATTTCCGCCGCCGCATTCGAAGGATCGTTGCGCGAGCCATGTTAGAGGTTCGGCTGTGAAACTTGTCATAATCTGTAAAATAGGGTATTGGCTACCTATTTAAGGGCAGACAGGTCAGTTTTTCCCAAAATCCCGTTGGTTTCAAGCTGATTGTTCATATAACGTGATAAATCGTTTTTTCGGGAGGTCCTTCTCCTTCTCTTGGTTTCAAGAAAGCTGCCAGTGAAGCTCACCGGATGCTTTCCAATATTTATGGAAAACAAGCTCCATCTGAACGAACCTGCAGCTCTCACCCAAAAGTGACCGTTAATCGCAAGAAACATCGTAAGGTGCTTTCCACCACGACAATTCCAGACCCCATGTTGCAAAGAATGTCCTTTAAATATTGCTCATCTTGTATGGGATCAGCTTGATCAGCCTGCATACTCCCCGCATCTTGCTCCATCTTACCCCTAATTCCGGTTCATGCAACTCAGTTTGGCAGATACGCGCTTCCGGAATGCCTAAGAAGTGAGGACATGGGTGGATGACTGGGTTGCTTCGAAAGATGAAGACTCTTTTAGACTCGGTATCAACAAGCTACCAGAAAGATGGCAAGATGTTGTAGCTAACGATGTGCAATACATCGGTTGAAGTATATTTTGTTTTAATTTTGTAATAAATACGTTTTTGCAAGCAAAAAACGGCGGAACTTAATGTACACACCTAATAGTAGGGTTGAGGCGTGAGAGCCTAGTTAGGACACTCAGGAGGCATCAGCTAGAAGAACATCGGAACAATGATTTCGATATTCAATCTAAAGTCCTTCCCTACGATAATGAGGTTGATGCTAAAACTATATTGAGAGCGTTGCATATGCGCAAAAAAAATCATAACCTGAACAACCGATATGAGTGCACTGCCGCAGCTGTGGAAATTCTGCTATTCATTTAGACGGTGGGCTTCGAGTTACCGTGAAATTCTTGTTTAACGAGTGTGAATGGTGTCTCATCGGTCCCCTGTTATTCACGAAGTGAAGGAAAATGGCACGGTGGTGGAAATACAAAGGTTGGTTTCTTGGCTAAGATTTCTCGGTGTTCGATTTCTGGCAGCTGTTGAAACGCCTAGTGAGTTTGCGATGTGAGTGACTTCATTCCTCACCCTAATTGTAGCACTTGCGTGCATGAATAAGTAGATAAATATACGACGCTTCTCGAGATCTGTGGGTCCCCCAAAATCATGGGCGCCTATTCATCGAGGCATTTATGCTTCTGAGCTAGCATTAACAATGAAGTAACGTCTGCTCACCTTATGTGCAACAGCATCCTACAGTTACATTACGAAATACCTCCCATGAGCCTGGATAGAAGTCAAAATCTGTTTTCAAACTTTGGCATTTTGCATGCAGGTATCCTTCCCTCACTTCTCCACAGCCGTTCTCAACTCTTGCTTTCGACATTCGAACTGGGAGCCAAACCCAACAGGTTCCCTTCTATTCAGGGACCACATGGCGAAGCTCAGTGGGTTGAAGTCTGGAGAGCAGGATAGACATTTTTCAGTGCTAATGAAGTCGAGGAGGTGGCGTCAGCACAACTCTCGAACGAGCCACTAGTAGGACTACGGTCCGTTTGAAGGACCGAGGTCGGACCAATGCCTCAGAACGTCAATCAGTGTACTCTCTGAGCTCCCGCACCTTTGTCATTTTCCGCGTGATACTGACGAAAACAACGGCGTTTCACCATTATCCGTGGCTTGCTCCCTATTTCATCATTTAGCTGCTCTTCTTATAGAAACTTTTTCTAAGAGGTATCACATGTTTTTATTCAAAACGTAATCGTTCCATTTGATGAAGATTGACTTTGTCATAACATTCTCTCGTCTGCACAGATGCATATCTTTACTCAGCTCGGATCAGCTCGCCGAGACTGCGTATAGATTGATATTGCTTCGAAGTGCACTGCCGAACGATCCTTGGCAAAATGAATGTGTGCAGCTCTTGTATAGGACTAACTTCAAAGAAGCAGTTCTCTATGCGGTACAAGATGTTCGGTTTCTACCGAAATTCAGTCGCATTTCAATTGTACTAAATGAAATGATGGTCCTACTTCCAGTTTGAGTCCGAATCATTCCCGCAATTTATGTATATAGTTCCCTGAATAAGGCCATGGGACTACATATCCAGAGAAGCTGGCGAGTGCACCTTTAATCGCTGATCGCAGGTATTGTCGCCAATTCAACAACTCCTACATTGATCATCGTTGATTACACTACGCACCTCGACAATAGCCTGCTCAATAATGGTCGCCGCAGTCGTCCCCTGTTTTTCGAACACACATTCAAATGCAGCCACCACCTTAATCTATAAATCTCTTGAGATAGAGGCGAATATTCAACAACGCAAAATAAAAGTTGCAAACGGCAGAATATTCTCCAGTATTCTAGCGAGTGTGCCTTCGTGTGGATCATTATCAGTAAGTTCATACACTTCTCTGCATTCTTCAAGTATACCGAGCCCTTGAAATAATGTAAACTATAGAGTAGGTCGGAAGCGACACGTGCTCACAAAAGCACGTACACGGGATAAGTACAGATATGCTTGTATTTTCGTATACTTGCTTCATTACGCATGAGCAGCTTTTGTAGAAAAAGTATATATCGATTCTCAGAAGCATTACCTGTACCTCCTGTCGTCCCGTTGATCATCGATCTCCTCGAGCGGGCGCCAGTAACGCCTTCATTCGTCCCTTTCACGGGCCAGAGTGGTCCAGTGAATCGTCCTCGCTTCAGGGACACGAGGTCCAACATACCTTTCGTTCAGAGCTTTCGTGAAGAAATCTGACCATCTCGTTGGCGATCTTGGAGTTCGTTTGATATTCCGAGCGATCTAGTCAGTAACCGTCCTGGTCCAACGGTCATCACTATATCGCATGACGTGTCCGCCCCCTCCCCTGATCTTCGACTTCTTGCCGTAATCAACGGCATCCCTGATCTTCGTTCGATGACGGAGCACCGAGATTCCTTTCTGCACTTGCGTGTATAGGGAAATTCCGAGCATCGTCCTTTTCAAAGCGAGTTGAGTAACGCTCAAGTCTCCGAGGCGTACGCCAAAGCAGGACGGACAGTAGTGTCGAAAAGGTGAGCGTGGAGCCGGATGTTCTTTGCCTTCTTCTTTCTCACCCAATATTCTTAAGTACTCCCCACGCGGCGCGTTTCCTTTTGCACAGCACCGGAGCTAGGTAGTTCATCATGCTGACTTCCCGACCTAGATACACATAGCTGGAGCATTCGGAGTATCCTTTCCGTTTAGCGTGAAGGGAGCATCAGGTACCAATCCGTTTTTACATGGAAATCGTTTTCGTAAAGTTCAGTTTAAAGCCGATCCTTCCACAAGCACTCAAACTCGGCCAGCATTCGTTCCGCCTGCTCGATGTTCGGTGTTATGAGCACGATGTCGTCTGCAAAGCGGATGTGATGTAGGTAGCGGCCGTCGACCTTAACTCCCAGGTCTTCCCACTCTAAATGACACATGATATTATCGAGAGCGGAACTGAAAAGTTTGGGCGAAATGGTATCGCCCTGCCGGACACTTCCCTTCACGTTGATAATGACTTCCTTATAGAATGGTGAAATCCTGGTCGTGAAGCCGTCGTAGAGCTCACGAAGCATCCTTATATATCGCGTAGGAACACCCTGGTTGCCCAGGGCTTCAATTACCGCTTCTGTCTCAACGGTGTCAAAGGCTTTCTTCAAGTCGATAAACGTAAGACATAGCGGCATTTTGTACTCTCGCGATACTTCAATGAGCCTTGTTAGGGTGTGGATATGATCGATTGTACTGAACCCTTTCCAGAACCCTGCTTGCACGCATGGCTGTCCTTCATCTAATATTCTGCCAATCCTGTTTAGGATGACATGAGTGAAAAGCTTGTAGATTACGGACAGCAGGCAGATTGGGCGATAATTGCCAATATCGTCTGGATCTCCTTTTTGTACAGCAGCA